>APFE030929913.1:239491-285650 GCA_000404065.3 Pinus taeda
TACCGTTAAGTGATCCCCAGGCTCCTCTACAAGAGGTATACCGTTTGTAATGCGTACGTGTCTGGCGTCGTTCCCAACGAGGGAGGATTGATCCCCTCACTGGTTCGGACACGAGCTCGTGCTTCTCCTTTAAGAGGAGCTTTCCCAGAATACAAATGTAACAACTGGATTTATTCTATCTCAAGATAAGTTATCTGTTTGTTTTAATAGTCTTGGAGAGTTAAGTACTCACCTACTCCAAGACACTAGCCTAATCTATGTTGGTGCTTCAGAGCCCTAGAAAAATAAAAATTTCTATGTTGATTTTAGATTAAGCGTTGATTTTAGAGGTTGTTCTTTTAGGACAAAGGTGATGGAGATGAAACTTGATGATATGTAGACTTGACTCCAATTCTCTAAAAAATGCACTTAAGATGATTCGATAACTTTTCCTTTCGATTAATGTTCTAATTAAGAGAGTTGAGAGAATTCAATCTTTTCAATAAACACAACTTTCTCAAAAGACAATCAAAGAAACAATTTTCTTTTCTCTTTCAAAACACACAAAACAAGACCACTCTCTACTTAACGAAAAAATTCTTTTCTCTTTCAAAGATATCAAATGTTACTCTTAAAGCAAATGTTGCTAAGGAGATCGTTGATATTTTCCTATCTAGCGAAAAGCATATAAAACTAATCTAATCAAAGCAAATCCAAGATCTATGCAATTTATGAAAAATCACTCGAAAAGCAAAACAAAGGAAATGAATCTAACTTTTCTTAAAAACTTAATCTAAGAAGCAAAAGCTTACTAGGATGATTCTTGGGGTGTTTTACTTGGAAATGATCGATCCAAGGACTAGTTTATGCAGAATCATGAACTAATCAAAACAAAACTCAATCTCTTTTTGTTCTTTTATAAAATGAAATTCGCAACTTTTAATGAACAAGCTTATTGAAATTTTGCAAAAGAGACAACACAAAGGTAGGTTGCTCACGAGGGAAGATTTCGCTACTGGCCCGACTCCTAAAAAGATCAACAAAACCAAAGAGATCTAAGGCTTTGTGACTTCTAAACCCAAAGTCACTACAGGACCAATTATAAAAACCAAACCCTAAGGCTAAAATCTCAAGGAATCTCACTAAAACTATCGACACTAATGGAAAAAGTATAGGTGAGGATTTCTGACAGTCAACAGTGGTTCTGGGCAGAAAAAACTAAGACAAACAAATTCAAAAGGGAGAAACTGATAAAAAAGGGAAATTTTCTAAATTTTACCAGGGTACACAGGCAACCTGGTTAACCAGGTGCGTGCCCGCTCTGTGTACACAGATACAGTGCGCACAAGTACGCACTGTGTCTAACCCAGAGGGTGCGTACTACTGTAAAACAAAGAAAAACTAAGTTCTAAAATGACCCTAAGCTAAGCCACCCAAAAACAGAGTTAAACAACCAAAAAGCAAAAGAAATAAGACTCTTTTCAGATCAAAGTAATGATTAAAGGAAAAATCAAACCCAACAATGGATTCCCCAGTGGAGTCGCCAATTTGTCATGCGGAATGAGTTATATTTGCGGACAAATCTAACCTCCCTAGGAGTCTAAGACTCTCTAATGACAAACAAACCAAACAAGAGCTATCCTTCTCTAGATACACATCATTCTACGAGAATTCAAATGTTTTCGATCTTACCTTAGGTCCCACGCTCGTTGTAGCAGTCCAGCCTTGCTGATCCAGATGAGCTCCTCCTTCACTTTCAGACCTGCATACACTAACAAAGTAAATGATTACATAGCATCTGAATATTCATCATAAAATAAAGCATATCTATCATATTGACCAAGGAATACATGAAATAATTCATTAACAAATCATTGAGAAGAATGGACTTATTTGTATTAAATGATCAAAGGAACCATTACAACCTGAGCCTTGGTGTTGTGCAAGCTCCTCCCAGGGTCCAGCAAGAGATTTCCTCTACTTTGACAAGCTCACCCACTCCCTCTATGGCAACAAGGAAGGATAGTGATCTCTCCTCACAAGTCAACAATGGAAGTCCTAATTCCAGCAGCATTTACCCTTTAGAATGTTCAGCTTTCAACCTCCCCTCCTTTAGCCCAATGCCTGTATTTATAGTATTCTAGAGGAGGTTATTCAGTTCCAACATCAATGGGATACTCCCTCTTTTGGATGGGGTAGCTCCTCTTTTGATGGGATAAGCTCCTCTATCATAGGGTTGCATGAACCATCTGGAGGCGCTCAATACACGTCAAGAACTCTTCTAGAAGGCTCTAGAAGTGACCACAAGTAACTTTTTAAAGATGAAATTTGCGCCTTTTGACCTTTACAGGGGTACGCACCCTAGCTTTAGTATACAGAGCGTATTACTACGCAGGTCTAATGTATTTGGAGTGCGTACACGCAGGTAAGGTAGAGAGAACCTGCGTACCCAGAGATAAACATGTTTTCAAGTGACTTTTTCTCTTTTGAAGTTTTGACATGAAGGGCAGAGGTATGGGGCTTGACAAAGAGGACAATATGGCTATTGATGGGGCCATATAACTGCAGATAGTCAAGGTGACAAAATTCAGTGTAACACTTCTCTAAATGCATGTGAGGGGCTTGAATACTAAAACTGTAGGTCCTAAAATAGATTATTACAAAAATAGTTGAGGAGGTTTAAAAAACCTTCCTCAGATTATGTGAAATGAAACTAAAATATAACAAAATAAGGTGACTAACTCCCTTCCATTTGATCCTTAAGATCACATATATCCATCATTGGTTTGAGCTGTGTTGGTTGTCCGATCACAGATTTCAATTGCCTAGTAAATATGACATCTGTCACTGCTGGCACCATTTTTTGTGTGGAAGTGGTTAAGAAATGTAGGGTCATCCACTGGCTATATGGCTTGACTAAGAATTGCTAGTATGCTTCCCAGTTCAGCATGCTCGTTTGTCTGATCACCTCCTCCCTTTCTTTTTTTGCTTGTCTCCATTGATGCTCCAGTTGATTGGCATTTGGAAGAAATCCTGGTATAGATTTAGCAACCAGGTTGGTGCCATGTATATTTTTGTTAATGGCTTCAATGATGCTGTTTGTTGTTGCTGCCGCAATTGTTGTTTCCCTTTCTGCTTGCTTGAGTCGAGAATCCCAGTCTACAAATAGAATTTCTTTATGTGACTCCTCCAGTTTTGGAAAATCAACCTTTCTCCCATCTTCTAATTCTTTCTAGGTGGTAAAGTCAGAAATCCTTTTATGGATTTCTTCATACTCATGCCTCATGTCGATGACTTAGATTGTTAACTTATCACTGATCTCGAAGTAAGGATTTACTTACGAGATTTCTTGGCACAAAAGTTCCTTTTGTTGCATTACTTGGGCGTTAAGGCCGAGTTCTTCTTTTACGAGATGATCGATTTGTGGAGCATCTTTATACTTCTCTATAATAGCTTGAATCCACGTGCCCTTTTTTGCTAGGCTAGTTTGATGTTTTATTTGCATCTATTCAAACTCATGTTGTAGTTTGGCAATTTGTAACTCTACGTGTTGGTTAGATTTTTCTTTCTCTAATTGTTGTTTCAATAGCAGGATATCTTGTTCTTTTTCTCTTAGTAGCATTTGAACCTCAGTTGCTTTATCAATAGTTGTCATAGAATAGGATCCCATAAATTGCGATAGCCTTGTAAGGTTCTTAGATGGGTCCATGGGTGAGTCTCTCCAGACAATATCCATTGGTTCATTGTCGGGAGTGGTGACAGCTGCAACATCCAACTTTCTTTTCTTCCTCTGCCTTTTGTTGACAACTTTATTGGTAGGGCTATAAAACACATTTAAGGGAGGAATTTACTCAACTCTTAAAACAAGTTCAGAAGTAGGGGTGGCAGGAATGAGCTCTACATCTTGAGTACTTATAATTTTCTCCACTATTACCTCTTGGTTTGATCTGTGCCATGGAGTCTGTACTTCAAATGTTTGTTATTTTGTATGGAGCTATTTATTAAAATGCTCCCATTCATTTTCTAAATAAAAAACTAGAGGTTTTTCTGCCTAGGTGGAGGTAGAGTGAATTTCAGCCTGTTTCTTCATTGAGGTTTTCTTGGCTGCTTTTTCTGTAGTTCCGGCTGTGTCTCTCTCGGACTCTTTCTTTTTGCTACCCCCATTTTGGGACTATTGCTCTGAGTATTGTGACTCATGGGCAGACTTCCCCTGGGACTTTTCTCTGGAATTATCTTTAGAATTTTTTCTGGAGCTTTCCTCTAAGCTTACACTGGAAGTTGGCTCCCTTATTGGTTCAATCTGTAGTAGGTCCAATGGGACCTATAATAATATCCTCTCTCTATATTCGTGGAAGGCCTTAAGATCATCTAGGGAAAAAAATTAGTGAAGCCATATGCTTTACTTCTGGAAATGTCTCTTTTTGTAGGAAGAGGTCATCAAATGCACCTTCCTCATGGGTGAATATTTTCACTTTCACCATAGTAGTAAAGTCTTTGGCGGTGCCATTTGGGTCATACTATCTTCCTGGAAATGTAGCCAATTTCAGATATTTCATAATCTCTACTTCCTTGCATGCATTTCCAAAATCATGCAACGTAAACACATCACATTGCAACAGAAATGTAGGCCACATGGGATTTTTTGTTCCTTCAATCCTTTTCTCAACCCACCTTCAACTGTTGTTTGGTAGGTTATCTCCCTAACCATTAACTTATCAGGGACATAGTATGGGAGGAAATGAGGCGAAGAAATGCTCCCAAATACTCTAATATATGTAAATGTATCCTCCTCAAACCATCTGGCTACAGGTAGGATATCTACTGCAATTTTTCTAGAAGATATAGGGGCATTCCTATTGTAGACCTATTTATGAATAGGTAGCATAACCCCTTGAAAAATTATGTAAAAGTGGGGGTGGAACTGACACTCCCACATATTCTTATGATATATATGAATGGAAATGGGTCTTTCACAGTCCACTTCCATCTGATGATAGGAAATTTGGAACCAAAACAAATATCGTACATTATATAGGCACTCATCAAAAATGGAGGGTAAACCCTAGAGAGATACTCCTCTTTATCCTATACTCTATTATGGATTTTGCCAAATTATCAAACAAAATTTGGGCCAAATTCATTATTATTGTATTTTACGGCTGCATCTATTAATTGCAACCATTCTAGGTAAAATTTGGTGCTATCGAGCTTGCCGAACATTCTACATAGCATGGCTACTGCAAAACTATGAGAGGGAGCTATAGATGTTGCAGAATACATACCCAATTTATCCTTTTTGATCTTGCCTTCATTTTGCATCCAGGTTCGGGTAACGTCTGCTGGGTCTTCATTCTCCTTAGCAAATTTCTTGAGGAATTGTTTGTTGTAGAATGCCTATGGCTCTAGCATATTGTACATAAGTTGTAGGTTGTTTGGTGAAAAATATCCCATAAAATCCTGCCTACTATTCTTAAATTCTCTATCTGAGACATCGGCCTGATAAATTATCCACTTGACCATATCTGTATATGGAATTATCTTTAGTATCACGTCTATGCGGTGTAGAAATGAGAACGTCGTCTCGAAGATGGAGGCGTGTGAGGAAGCATGACCATCAACCATGGCCTTTGTTATTAGAGGTCTCGGTTGCTCTTCTTCTAGTAAATAATACATGGTTTCCCACGTATAGGTTCCTCCGTCTCTACTACATGTAGTATTAGAGAATAAAGGAGTCATTTCTGATTTCTCAGACGCGGCTACCTTGCCCCTCTTTGCCATTGCTCCCAATAACTCTTCCTGTGTATTTTTCCTGAAAATGGAGCAAAACAAAAGCTATCAGATATACAGAGATAAGAATGAACCTAAGAATGAATTATGAGGATAACTTTGAAAATGTGACAAGAAATGAGTTTTTATTTGAGTGCAGGTGAGAGGATATTGTATCACGTTGAACTGTATTTCAAACGTAAATGCTATTAAACCTTACTAAATGCCCATTAATGGTTCCTTATATTGATCATTAATGCTTTGCATTGTAAGTCGAGGAAGAACATTTTAGGGTGGCAAGCCTTTAAACTATGAAAATTTCGATGTTGTGATTGTGATGCAATATCGCAAATCACATTATCGAATTGTGATTATTGTGCTTTCTTTAACGTTTCTTTAGTTTCTACAGGATGCGAAATGTGGGTGCCTCATTATTGGTTTCAAAGCATAGCTTAGTTGTTAGGATTTTCTATGTAAATCCCTTTTTCCTTAAGCAGCGGACTTGAGTGCTTGTTTATAACATATTTCGGAATTAGGTCCAGGTCTTCAATCACATTTCACAATCTCACATGGTGATAAGGTTTCAGGCTCCTCTTAAGTGTTCTTAGTGCTATGTGATAAGGGAGATTGTGTCATCACAATCTCGCATATCGCATGGTTTAAGATACATTGTTAAGGCTCACTCCTTGTGGGTGGTGATTTGCGATGCAGGCCTTATTTTAATAAGAAATGCTTTAGAACTTGATTCATATGGGAAACCTAATAGTTTCGAGGTTTTGGCGTGGTGTTCTTTTTTGATTGCTTTTCACTAGTTTTGGTGGATAGCAAGGCTTTTCACATGCTTGATCGTGCAATATGAAAAAGGGTGAAAATTTGCTAGCTTTTTTTCAAAAGGTTTTATCTCGATACCTTGCTTTATTCCAAAAATTAACAAGAAAAATGCCTAAATGCTAAACTTATTTTTGCAGAGATTTTTTAAAGGGTCCTCATTTATTAATATAATATTGGCTATCTCTATTAATAAATGAGGGGTTGTTGAATAGCACAACACATCATTATAGATCTATCAAACCATAAATATATTAATCAATATTTATTCATTTCATATCTATCATATTTGATCCATTTACATGCTCCTTGGTGGTTTCAGATTAGATTACACAGTAGTAACCCATAACTTGCACACTTAACACTTTGATCTCCATATCCTTATATAGATTTAGATTTAGTCAATACCTTAGGCCAATCCCTTAGTAATGCCATTGGTATTCTTTGATAGGAACAAATAAGTATTGTTGCACTCATTACTATGGGCCAATACCATGGTAAAGATCTCTAGTATTCAAGTTACCATGGTGTATATTATGTATGCCACTTTGCTTCTTAATACCTGCATATGTGCACAATATTTCTTCACAGGACTTGCATATAATTTCTCATATTTTATCTTTACCATCCATTTGTCTCTGAATAGATATTCCTGTTGGAAATAATACTAAGAGGGGGGGTGAATCAGTATTATCAATATAGTTCTTTTCAATTCTTTCATAGATTTGTATACGCTACTTTAGTTAGAGAAACCAGTGTATACATTTTAGACGTAATTTAATTATTCTTCAGATGTTGATTTTAAATCTGTGTGTCAGAACCATAGAAACAATAAATAGGAACAGGAAAATTAATGCAAACAGTCATACACAAGAGCACAAGATATAAGGTGGAAACCCAATGTGGGTGAACACCACCTGCTGCAATTCGTCTCTATCTTTTCAATTAAAAACTATTTTTACAATGATTCATACTATGTAAAGTTCTTACAGTAATCGCAGGATCAAACTGCAGAGAGCTTACTCAACCCTCTCCATTCTCATAGCTTCTCCTGGAAGGGAGCTAGCAACCCTTAGCATCTTGTATACTGAATAAAGTACGTAGGTGCTGACCTATACGAAGCTACAACCTCTCTTTTCTTCTAGGGAACACGTTTTCATAATTTTCAAACTGGAGTCCATGACATCAAACAAAACATAAAGTATACTTGAATCAACCAATCTCCTTTCCCAACACTACTAAATCAACCAATAACTTCTCAGAATGCTGTAACCAGAAAACAATACCAGTAACCAGACACCAATGCTGAACCCAGAACATTGCAGTAATACATAGAAACAGCTAAAACATATTTCAAGAGACATATGCTACTGCACTATGTATAAACCTACGTACATACGCAGCTGTATCAAAGTCAACTGGCATATATTCTTTTTTCTCTTGCTGAACCTGCATGCATACGCGCCTTTGCTGAGCTGAACTTGCGTATAGATCTATATAAGACAATTCACCCTTTTCACTTAATCAGACTTTAGTTATACTCATATTAATAAATATAATTATGTGCTGATTATAACAGATCAAAACACACAAAGATACTACTATTCAAGCCTTTAGAACTTATCCATCTTTTAGCACTTAGGTTCCTTCTTGGATCAGATTCAGCGATGCACCATAAACCAAACACAGTGTTCCCGATCTTGCTCTTCTCCAGATATTCAATACTTGAATCAATGCCCTTGCCAAAGATCTCCTTCCCTTTTTATAGTCATAGGCCTTTCTTAACCATGGTCTAAAACCATTGAAAACCAATACTAGGGACCCAATACCAGGGTTCAATACTTTGTATGCAATATCAAGGACCAAAACCATAGGTTCAAATATGTCGGACTAAATACCATGGACCAACCATAAGCTTTCCCACATGTACGCGCTTTTCTCTGCATGAAAGTGCGTGTATGCGTATATGCGCCTTTGGATTGGTGATCTCGCGTGTATACACAACTTTTCTAAGAGGAACTACGTATACCTCATTTTCTTTCATTCTGATAGCCTGAATTGTTGATCTTCCATTTGAGTGAGTTGCCATCAAGGACAACACCTATACCATAGTGCCAAACCTATGCCATAATGCCAACAATTCCTTTGTTCATATCACCTATGGCATCTACATAACCATCATGTTGACATCTTTATCAAGTAGGTTGCCATAAAGGACAACACATTAGCCATAATTTCAACAATCTCCCCTTTTAGACTTGATGGCAACCACTTTGGTGTTTGGTCACCACCATTTGTAAATATCTACAAATGCATTTGTAAAGATACCAAGCTAAGCACCAAGATTTCCCACCAAAACACCAAGCTTGTCTCCAAGAATTCTTCTCCAAACACCAAGCTTCTCTCCCCCTTTGGCATCAAGGGAAAACGGCTGACCAATGCTAAATGAAGACTTCTATCTCACTTGAGGATCACTGTAGGTATTGTTATGCCCCTATACCAATAGGTGTCATATATCATGATTGACTTGATGAGTTATGTAATATGTTCATACCTTTATTTGTTGCAAAGGTTTTCCATATTTTCCAAAAATCAAAAAATAAAAAAAAATGTAAAGAGAGTATACCCTAAAAGAAAAATCAAAGGGTAAAAAGAATAAAAAGATGATCAAAAAATGAAAGAAAATGAACCCCAAAAAAAAGAAAGGCCAGGAAAGTGTGCAAGTCTAAATGCCACTACTTTTTTATTGTTGTTTAACAAGTAATTGTGTGCAGTTTGTCACTTATGCCACAATTCATGAATAGTCAAATAGTTTAAGTTTGGCTAGTTCATATTTCAATTTCATGTTGTAGAAATAGAGAATAAAGATCTGACCAAATAGTGTAATCTTGGCAGATAAGTAGATAGGTAGATTGAAAAAGGATCTCAACAGTTTAATCTAAGACTTTGAATGTAATAAGTGTAGACTTAGATAGGTATTGCCATGTAAAAGAAAATAAAATTTTGATAAGGGTTTGCCAGTCTAAGTGCACCCTAATAAAGAAGTAAAAATGCTAGGTTAAAGTAGGTAGGGTAGGTAGATGATGGTTACAGAATAACATGTAGTGAATGATGATGTTCACATGTGCAAATCTTTCATTTTCATCATGACGCAAAGGCATGCAGTACATGAAAAATATATCAAACAAGCAAAGTCAAAATAATTAACTCCCTTACTTGTTTCCCCTAAAAGTTTCACTAATTTCCCCTAAGTACCGAGGTATTTATTAAATTAAAGGGGCTCAAAGCATTTCTCTAACTTCTGGAGGGACCGGACCCTTGGCCCAATAATTTATAAAGCCTAAGTACTTAAAACCATTCATCAATCATCATACCCCTTCATAAAAATCATTCATTGCCTTGATAAGTTTTTCCTAAGTAAACTTCTATTTTACTTAGGAAAATTAAAATATTTCCACAAAAACCCTCTTTTTCACTTTAACCTAAGTTTAAAGACACACCTCGAATGTTTTATACTTAGGGCCTTTCATTTCAATTCATATTAACTACTAACATGTATTAATATTTAAATCCCTTATAAAGTTTACCCACTCCCATATTATTGTAACTATGTAATAATCCCGAAATATTATATATCCCGCCCCCAGTTAAAATATAACCATAATCTGTTTTAAAAAGGGATTAATGAGTTAAACAATAATGCATTAAGAACCCCAACCCCACATTACATTAATACGAGATTAATTAACCCTCATGGTTAATTAACAACATCATCAGCCAATCTCATTGCTCCCGATATGATTATATAATCTTTAATCATATCGAGCCCACCTCCATTAAACTTGTCACTTTTCATCCTCGATAACTGTCCGATCACACCTCCCACATCTGATGGCTATAAAGCATGTCACACGACCCTTTTTGACCGCATGTTAGCGTGCGATCACAAAGCGGTTTCATATACAGTACCCCTGCCAAGTGTCAACCACTCTATGGAATTGCAAGCCCAAGGCTAAATACCACCCTTCCCCATAAGCGGTGCGATATAAACCACTTACCGCCTTCAAAGAAAATGACAAAACATCCTGTCATTCCCTGTTGTCGTCACCCACCTAAATCCCAAAACCCGCCAACTCTTGACTTTGTACATAAAACAAATCAAGTCATTTTCATTGTTTTATTCTATAAACCTGTACGCCCATGCAAACGAACGTCAAGGTCAACTAGCTTGAGTTTTCAGTCACCAACTTGCTCCAAACCTTGTAGCCGACGCCACCTAGAACCCTCCAGTAACACCCAATACTTGCCTTTCATTGTTTGTCCCCCAAAATCAGGTACTTATCAAATTCTCGACAAAAACCCTACAAATACTTGTTTTCCACTGTAAATTGACTAAAAGGGCCCAAATTCACCATAATTTTTTTTATTATTTTCATCATTTAATTCCCTCATACACTTTGTTTTTCCCATTTCACAAAGTAAACCATAGTTTCCTTTCTGAATCCAAAAGAAATAGGAATGGAAACTCTGGTAGCTCTGAATGTTGCAGCCATTAATTCTCCTCATCAAGATTTAAACTATCTGCCTCTGGTAGATAAGAACTTCCAAATAAAAGACTTAAACATTGATAAAAATCACCTCAAAGTCTTTTGTCAATGTAGGGACGATTACTGAAATGGATATGATGTCATGGGACTGTGGGAATCCAATCTCCCAATGTACTTCCTCCCCACTGTGCATGTTTTTCTAGACATAATCCATCAGTGCCATGCCAATTATGACCCCAACCACAAAGTAGTTATGTCTCCCAGCCAAACAGTCCTCTTCCCAATAACCACTGAATTAATCAATGAAATTCTCCAATTTCACCTAGGTCAAGCCCTCACTCCTATTTCCATCGGAAATTTACTTGAGCAAGCAACCAAAATGTCCCAATCTGAACTTAATCACCTTTGCTACACTTTCATACTAAAGCAATACCAAACCACAAATCCCCCTCCTTATGGGTCAGTTTTCTTTACAGATATGGGTAAAATCATAGTTGATATGATATCTGCAGTTATGGGATTCAACACTAGTGAATTTGTAGATGAATTAACCCTAGTATTGTTGTCTATTTTTACCCCTAGACAGCCCCTTGTTGTCAAATATGATTATGCCTCCTTTATTGCCGACAAAATCCATGACCAGTTCATGAGACTGGAAAATGAAAGGGTTTTTAAGTATACCACCTTCATATATCACTTCATGCTCTACTATCAATCATACAATTTCCCATTCTCTATCAATAAACTTGATACCAAGGGTACTCCAAGGTCTGTCATCTTTTGGACTTCCATCTTTCATAAATCTCTATCCAAATCTTATTCCTATAATGAGTTCATTGATTAGTTTGTTCATCCAGCTACTACCTTGTCAACAGGGATTTCACCTCCTAGAATCAGAGGTGACATCAAAATAATCCTTCAACTCTCTAAAAAATATAGAGTGGGTGACTAGTATTTATACCAGAATTATACATAAATAAGGATATATGGGTGTGAGCTTTCCCCTTTCAAGTTACCAAAATATGTTTCAATGAGACTGTTTTCATTGGAATACTATAGACAGATAATAAACTCGGACTTGATTCATTTTACTAAAGCTAAAAAGAGAGTGCAACTAAAGATCAAGGATCAATTAGGCCCTTTCCATTGCAACACTAGGGAATAATGGAAAGCACCAAAGCCGATTTTAGAAGACTAGCTGAAATTAAACAAAAATTTTAGCTGGATTCCATATGATCCCCATAGTTTCATCTATAATAGAAGGATGAAAATAGACTGTCACCATACTTGCATCACAGAATCCCAGAGATTGAATAGTTTGCCAACATGGATGAATGGAAGGAAGGAACCCCAATAGAAACAGATAGTGAGCAGGTCAATATAGAAAATGTAATGAAGGATCTTGAGAAAACACTTGACCTAGATTCTTATGAACAGGTATAATTTCAGTCTTCTCAAAGGACAACATTAGGAACTGGTGCCTCAACAGTTGAAACCTCAGACAGGCACTCACAAGAGACCAATACACCACTTGCAGGCACATCCAAGGGAAAAGAACCAGAGACCAGTTCCCAAGCAACATAGCAATCCACCATGTCAAAGCAACCTAAAACTTCTCAAGAGCAGGTTCAGACACAGGCTCACCCAAATCAAGTTAATTTAGAAGAGCCCCCAATTTTGCAGACTCCTCTAAATAAGGAGAAGAACAAAAAGAGAGATAGGGAAGTAGCTACCCTTGCCAGTGGTCAATCGGACCAGCCTGGTGCTAAAAGGAATAGGCTAAATCCTCATTCAGAAGAGGAATTTTTTGAGGAAACTACAGAGAGCCAGAGAAAAGAAGGTGCAGACAGTCATTAGACTTTCTCAGCAGGTGGGACACCTTCTAGTTCACAGAGATAGGAACTAGAGAGACAACAAAGTGCTGAAGTGTCTTTCTTCAAGCCTACAAGAAATGAGAAATTGGATATTAAAAACAATTCAAAGAAATAAAAGCCAAGAATGAGCCATTAAGGATCCAGGTCTACAATTAGTATTTAAAAATGGCTCCCACCAATCAAAATAGGTTGATGTTAGCCTATGACATCAAGTAGTGAAAAATGCAAATGAGCCTCTTTAAGCCCAAAGTACAACAACCTCAAATAATTGCAGATTACCTTCAAACAGATTTTGAGGTCATGGCAAAAGACATTCATCCCTTGGATCAAATTGAGTTACATAGCCAAATGGGGGAAATGATATATTCAACATTGATTGGTAAGGCCATGATGGCCCAAAGATTAGAAAATTCTTTGAATAATACAAATGCCCAATTACAGCTGGAGAGAGTCTCCTCACAGGCTAAAGAAAATAGAGTTATATCTTTGGAAGAATTGATTATTGGATAAGGCCATAATCCAAAAGATGTTAAGGCTATAGAGGCCTTAATTAAAAATAAAGATGAAGACATAGCTGCCTTAAGAAAGAAGTTGAAGTTGCTTCCTTCAAGGCATCCACAGACTGCTGAGATCATACAAAAAAGGTCTAAAGAAGAGTTTATGGACTTAGTCCTCAAGGTTAATGAACAATTGAAGGAGACTGAACAAGAGCTAGAAAAATCATTAAAGGACAAGCAGGGAGAGTCTACCTCTCAGCCTCCAAATTTGATACTAGTGGTCTCCACTGCAGTCCCTTCAACACTGGCAACAACTCTAGCACCCAATGTCCCTTTAGTCATAGCTGAAGTAGTTACATGTACAAGAACAAAAATAGCACCAACAGGAACTTCAGATTTAAGCACAGATGAATTGATCAAATCAATGGAGGAGATGAAGCTCCAAGTTTCAGAATTACAAAAGGTAAAATAGCAATTTGTTACCTTAGAATAGAAATATGATCTTTCCAAGATCAATTTTGCTGAAAAAGTAAGGGAGAACAAAGGGATAGCTCAGCAGGTGGAATCATTAGAGAAGGACCTTACTTTTGACAAACTCTTAGTAGACATTAGGAAGATTCTTTGGACCAACATCACTCAGTCAATAAACGATGTTTGGCCATCAATACAAATAATTTTTGAACAGATTGATTTGGTAAAAGTAGCTCTCAAAGAAGTTCAGAAAACTAAGGAAGAATTGGGAATGATGCTTGAGGAAGCCACCAAGCTAATAAACTTTTTGAACAAAAAAAATAATTACTAGCTAGAAGAGCTAGGCATTGAAGACAGAACAGGGACTATTCTGGAAATCAAGATGGTATTGACCAAAAGGTATCTGATGCAGAATTTGAAAAGAAGATGCCAAAACATGCAAGAGGAAATTAATGTTTTTATGGAGAAATTTGGCATTTTTCAAAGCAAAGGACTCCCTAGTCCTTTAGTTATTAATGATAAATTGATGAGGCATATAGACTACGTTGACAAATTGGCTCAATATGAAGATAGCCAAACCAGCTCATCAACTAGTTCATCTACACCAAAGGAACTACCTACAGGTAGAGTTCTCTATGATAGTCTAGAGAACCTTTTCTATGTTGAACATGAGCTAAGGCATTTGTTTCCAGTTTAGCCTAATTTTTTCAAATACACAGAGGCTGACGAAATCCTCAGAAAACTTCAAAGGAGCAAAATACCACAAGAAAAATGGTGGACAGATATAACAGAAATTTGTAATTTATCCTTGGTAAAAAAGTAAATTTTCATTATTTACCACAGTCAATGGTGGTAAAAAAGAGTGAACAAGGATCAAAGAGGTAAAGAGTATCAGAACAGGTCAAAGTGTATAAGTAAGAAGATGAAAAGCAGAACAGCCAGCATGGACTTATGAGGAAGACAACAAGATGCTTCATCATAGGGCCTGCCTCTAGCTCATCCACAAAGACAGGGACAGCAAGCCATTAGTTTATTTTATCTTCTATCTTCGAGACCATCTGTCTCTACTTTGATGTAACATATAGTTAGTCATCCTAGAATATATCTCTCTTTGTTATGAGATATTTTATTGTAAAACTTTTGTATAAATATTCCCTCATTCGGAGTATTGAGTGTGGATTCTTAGACATTTCTTTAAAACTGATTACTTTGGAATAAAGTGTTGCTGATCAACTCTTGTATGGCTGGTTGGATGAAGAATTATACAAAGGACTTTTCACAGGATTCATGTGTCAAACACTAGACAAATAAGTATTTTATATCTCATGTGTTATTGTTTTCTTGTTTAATATTTCAATTATGTTTCATATTTCAATATTAAAACGAAAAAGTTTAATTCAGAAAGTGCTTAAATGCAATCTGTCTTCAATCGTTTTTATTCTTAATGTTTTCTTCTAAACTATCATAGGCAAGGAATTCTTAATTGCTCCTACTTTTTAGTTTATCATCTGATCATTTAGTAAAAAAAGCTTAATTGATTTTTATTGGTGATCATCCAAGTTCCCTCCTCTTAAAACATGTTGAAGCATTCTTAATTTTCCTTTATCCTTTTTAAGTCCATTCCATCTTTTCAAGTCTCCATTTGCTCCCTGTTTAGCTATCTTGCCCTGTGAAGCCATCCTTTGTTGAAAGACAAAATCCAGTTGATCCATCCTCTCTTGACTCCATTAGCCCAATGACCTGAAATAGTTAGTTCTACCCATCCGTTATAGAATTTCACCACCAAACAAAATCAAAACCCTCAAGACTTCATAACTAGCCTAATACCTTATAAAACAAAGTTAAATATTAAAGAGAGAACCCTCTCTGAGTATAGATTGGCTAGATTCTATACTTAAAAGTTGGTTTGTGGTTACCTCAGACCCTCTTTCCCTCTTCTTACAACTTCAGGGAAAATATGAGTGATAACATAGTGGCGAATCCACTGGGGACCAGTTCCTCAGTCAAACAAATCTTTAGGAAAATTTAAATTCAAATCTAAAGCATTTTAAAGAAATCCTAGAAGTTGTTTGTTGATATTAATTTAGAAAATCAAAACTAAGAAACCTGGCTTCAGAAAGGACTCGTTACACTAGAGCTAATCCTGATCCCAACCCACCTTAAGTGTTTGAGAACCCCAATCTGATCCCTAGAATTCTTAGGAGACAAGAAAGTCAAGAAATTACTACCAGTTCTCGGCCCACCTACCGATCAAGATCCTGTCCTGTTAGGTGGATTTATCTCGAAGACGAACCCTTTGATGAACACTTTGAAACCTCTTTGTTTAGGACATCTTCTAATTATGAATTAATTGACCTAGTCCCAGACCCAGTATTTATCAAAGAATTATAGTTTGAGGCTGTGTTGAAGCCTTGAAAATCGAGTCTACAACAAGGGGGATACCCACCTGGTCCAGACCTTGGTTAGTAGCTCCTTTTCTGTTTGGTATAGTGGGTCCGGCTGGGGATATGGGACTAGTTTCCCAATATATATATGTGTGTGTTGAGAATTGATATTTCCTTTCTAAAAGTTCCTAAGTGAAATGCTTTTATTCTAAATATAATGTAATAACATGAAATTGTATTCTAATAAACAGAAATATCTAATTCTAAACTAACTCGGGATGTAATCTTTCTATTATGTGATCTAAAATGATTTCAAATAAAAATTGGTAATAAATATCATTCAACTGCTATGAGAAAAGAATTCAACGGAGATAAACCACTTCGTATAAAAAGTTAGAAGAAACAGTTGTGAAAAATATATCGCATAATAAGCTACTCATATATTAAGCATAAATAAATAGCTATCACTGTACAGAAGTGCCAAATGATAACTCAGGCATTCATGCATCAATACACAAATAAATGAACATGAATATCACTTTAACACATAGGCAGAAATAGTTAAGAGATAAAAGTACCATTTATAACTAGTTCTACTCATGAACTTCAAGCAATAATGATTTATCTCTTCTTAATCCAACATCCACTAAGAGTACAAAAGTGCAATATCAGTAGTAGATATTAAATGCAGATATCAATAAATCATGTTCCATTCATTCATCAAAACCTCCTTGGAGAGTGCAAAAGTGCATGTTCTGAGGACAAGTTTTGATAAATTTCAGGACCCTTCTCTAAATGCATGAGAAGGGTTTAAATACTACTAACTAAATCTAAAAATAATTTATTGCAAAAATGTAGGATGTGGTTTAAATGACCGTCTTCATTTCAGGAAAAAAATAAAGCAAAATTAACACTAAAACTGATCTAAAACTAACTATCTATGTATTTGTTCCTTGAAATTGCACGTGTTCAGCATCTGCTTGAGGAGAGTTGGTTGGCCGACTTTTGACTTTAGCTGTCCTGTGAAAACGGAATTGGCAAGAGCTGGTGCCATCTTCTGGCAAAATTGATGATGCATTTGAGAGTCATGCACTGGCTATGTGGTTTTACCAGATACGCCCAGTAAGAATCCCAATTCAACTTAGTTAATCTTTTGATTGATTCTACATTTTCTTGAGCCTTCTGCCTCCAGCTTATCTGCAGATGCTGTACTTTCAGTAGATGTCCTGGAGTGGTCTCTGAGATCATATTTTCCTTGTGTAAATTTTCATTGATGTAGTCAATGACATTGTTTGTTGCTTCTTCTATCGCTTGTTTTGCTTTCCTGATCTGTGCATCCCATTTGTTAAAGAGCATCTCTTTGTGAGTGTCATTGATTATTGGCACGCCTGCCTTTTTCCCTTCCTCTATTTCTTGCCAAGCCAAATATTCAGTAACTCTTTTATCAATTAAATCGTAATCATGTCGCAAGTCCACGACTTGATTAGTAATTTTATCGCTTATTTCACAATAAGAGCTCCATTGTGATATTCTTTGGCACAATGCTTCTTGTTGTTGCAGTAGTTGATCATTTAAGGAAATGGATTATGTGACGAATTCTGTAAGCTTAGGATCATCCTTGTGCATCTCTTGCATAACCTGTAACTGTTTTTTTCTTTCGGCCAAATTGTTCTGGTATCCTATCTGCATTTGTTGAAAGTCTTGCTGTAATATTTCAAGTTGTTTATGTGCCTTGCTGTTGGCGTTGGCTTGTTGTAGTTGTTTTTTCAAAACCTGTATTTGATCTTTTTTATCTTTCAGTATTTGCTGTACCTCAAATTCTTTATCAATGGTTGCATAGGAATATGCTCCCATGATCTAAGATAATTTAGTGAGATTTTCAGTGGGGTCAATGGTAGGATCTTGCCATAGGATGTCTAATTGCTTTGCATCATGGGAGAGAACGCATTCCAATTTCCTTTTCTTTATTTGTCTTCTCACCATAGCCTTATGATGTGGACTGTAAAATACATCAAGAGGAGGAATTTCCTCTATTTTGAGCATAAGTTCAGAGGATGGGGTAATGGGAATATGTTCCATTTCTAGGGCATTGCTAATTGTTCCTGTGACTATATCATTCACTGTCTGTATATTACTCTCAGGTGTTTTTGTGCTCTGTCCTTCAATATTGATTAAATCATTGAATGTCTCCCATTCTTTATCTAGCTTAGTTTTGAATTATGGTGGTTCGACAATGAGAGGGGGAGGATATAGCTATGGAGAGGTCAAAGCCTGTTGTTGTGGGAGCTCCTTCGACTGGGCAGTATCCCTTACTGACCCTTCATTTTTATTGTGGTCACTTTCAGACCTCTTGGAGTGTTTTGACGTTTCTATCCCAGACTTGGATTTAGATCTGCATGTGCCTGAACTCCCACTGAGACTGATACTGGGAGTTGGTTCCCTTACGGGTTACAGGCGTAATTTATCCAAAGGGATATTAGCTAACCTCCTTTCTCTGTATATTTTGAACTCTTGAAACTCTGCTGGAGGAAATTGCATTTGGGCTGAATGCAGAACTTCTTTAAATGTTCTTTTCTGTTGGAACATATCATCAAAAAGATCATTTTATTTAGAAAACACCTTTATTTTGACTGCAATAGTGAAATTTTTAACAATATAAGAAGGGTCGAATGGCCTTCTGGAAATTTGAACAATCGTAAACATGTCATGTTGTTCACTTCTTTGAATGCATGGCCTACATCAAATAGTGAAAAGGCCCCATAGGCCACAAGAAATTGCGGCCAAATGGCCTTCTTCTTGTCCTTCAAATATTTAGTCACACCTCCTTCTCTGCAGGTCTGATAAGCAATTTCTCGTGCCAGTAGTTTATCAGGAACATATAAAGGTAAGACATGAGGGGAAGCTAAACTTCCGAATACCTTGACATATGTAAAAATTTCTTCCCTAAACCATCTTGTGACAGGGAGTATGTCGACCTCCGCTTCGGGAGAGAATATTGGAGCGTCTTTATCATACAACAGTTTGTACAGAGATAACATGATTCCATGAAAAATCTTGTAGAAATACGGAGTGAACTTGGAATCCCACAATTCTTTGTTATAAATATGAATGGGTAAGGTATCTTGAGTCGTCCATTTCTACCCCATTAGAGGAAACTTTGAAATATAGCAGATTGCATCCATCACATATCCAGATAAGTAGAAAGGGGGATAAATTCTCTGAGAAATAGTTATTTTAGACCGGTAATTCAAAATGGTTGTGGCTAAGTTGTCAGAAAATATCTTAGTCCAATCCACAATAGTAGCATTAATGGCGGCATCCAATAATGGTAGCCATTTAGATGAAAATTTGTTAATGTCTGGCTTCCCAAAAAGTCTACAGAGCATAACAGTAGCAAAGCAATATGGGTAGGTAAGAGAACCAGTACTATACATACCATGCTTTCACTTTTTAGTGGTTCGTCCCTTCTTGACCAGTCCTTGGTGCATTCTGCCAAATCTTCATTTTCTTTAGCGAACTTCTCCATGAACTGTTTGTTATAAGTCGCCTATGGATCTGGTAGATGATACATGAGCCTCAAATCTTGTGGAGTGAACGAGCCAATGAGTCCTTGACCCTGAGCCTTAAATTGTCTGTTTGTAATGTTAGCACTATCCAGTACCTATTTAACCATGTCTGTGTATGGAAGAATTTTGGGCCTCGCCGCTATCCAGTGTAAGAACAAGCAAGCTAGCTCTGTAATAGATGCCTCAGAAGACCCATGTGAGCTTGCAGTAGCCGTAACCTCCATCATTTTGGGATTTTCTTCCTCAAGTAGACTATACATGCCTTCCCAGGTAGTAATACTGACATCTTTGTTACAGGTGGTGTCTATATATAAGGGTGTCATTTCTTTGTCTTCAGAACTCAGAGCTTTACCCTTCTTTCCCAAAATGTCTTGAACACTGCTATGTATAGCTCTCTGCTCTTCATTCATGTAGTTTACAAATGAGGTGAGAATAATGATAAGAAAAAGGTGACGGGAAAGATTTAAATGCCCAAAACATATAAAATATACCACCTTACTTGAAATAACTCTTCGATCAGATCAAAATCTATGCTTCATTAATGATTACCAACTAACTCATTGATTAACATTAACGTGCATAACCAGGTCTCGGATTATGGAAAAATCTTTTTCGAACCATGAGCCCCAAAGATCTGCGATAAGGCGATTTACAATTTGCTTGGCAATATTGCAGATCGCAGTATCGCAGATCACAATATCATGAAATCGCAATATCATAGGTTCGTAGTGTATGAAAATCATCCATTCATGTGTTTTCAACGAAATGTGATTTGCGATATGCACCATCGCATATCGACAGTTTGAGGTATTTTAGCATAAGCGATGTTTGAGGCATGCGATGTGATGACTGTTTTTAGTTCATAGTTTCGCATCGCAATTTCATAATCTTAGAATTCTGCTTGTAGGGAGGTATCCATTACCCTTTTTGCGATGTAATATTTTTTAAGGAATGCTTTTATCCTAACTTATCAAAAAACTTAAGCTTTTTGGATTTTTTGGGGGTATTCTCCTAATTTTATGATAGTAAGTTTTATTAAAGAAGGAAATACAAGCGTTAATCAATTTTTTTGAACTTTTAATAAGGGTCTCCACTTATTTACTATTAGTGATAAAACTAAATAAGAAGGGGGGTTGTTGCTGGCCACAACAGGCTATCAGTTTCTCAATTGACAGACATTTGCAGAACTCCATACAATTTAATCTTACCTCTAAAGGAACACCTAATCCATCTGTGATTACTACTCCCTCTGCAAGCTCCTCACCGTTTCCTCATACATCACAACTTCAAGCCACTCCACCTCAAAACACCCCTCCTACCCCTCCATCCACAACTCAAACATCCACTATTATCCAAACCCCAACTATTTTTTCATCAATACCTACAACCATGGCAAACAGGTATACCCCCCTGGTTTTACCAACAAACTTAAGTGCCATACCCTAGGACTACCAAAGTAAAATCACTCCATTTGATGGTATTGGTACCTATACATCCCAACAACACACCAAAAGGATGACTGATTATTTTGAAATATATGAGATAGATGCTGATGATGTAAGAATGATAATATTTGTACAGAGTCTAACTAGGGAAGTTAGAACCTAGTTTAGGGCTCTAACAGCAAATAGTATAGATAGCCTAGAGACCCTCTATAGACAATTCCTGAATCGATGGTAGAAAAGAAAGATCCTCTTCAAATCCTATCTGAGTATGAAAGCCTCAAGAGAGGAACACAAGAAATGGTCCAGGATTACTGCACTAGATTCAACAGTGTCTACAATGCCATCCCTCAAAACCTCAGACCCCCACCTGATTTCGCCTTGATCAAATTCCCAGATGGATTTGACTCTGATATGGCCTTTTAGCTAAGGGAGCGAGCCCTTAGAACTTTGAAAGATATGCAAAGCATAGCTGTCAGTGGTTAAGCCAACCTGATGTATAAAAGAGCCAAGGTTAGGAGTGAGAGAAAGATAGCAGTAAAATAAGAAGCTTCACCTTTTGAATAGAAATTGGATGCTATAATTAAAGGGATGGATAGGCTAGGAGATAGAGTGGAAACAATTGAAAGAAAAGCCACTTGGAATGGTCAGGCTACCAACATAGGGAGAAATCCTAATTTCTGAAAAAACCAGAACTAGAACACTAGGAAGACTGGTCCAGACCAAAGCATTAGACCCCCTTTCCAGGAGAGTTATGCAGAAGAATCTAGTTCTGAAGGTCCACAAGAAGATACTCAAATAAATCTGATGGGACTCAACAATGAAGGAGAAGTTTTCTTGACTTAAGAGGATCAAGAGGCCCACATTCTTAAACAATTTCAAACTTAGTCAGGTGAATCCTTTGACTTCAGGGAGGGATATGACACAACCATTTATGAGGTACATAAGCAATACAACCTAAGGAGTAGAAGAATTGATGTTCCTGAAGCCAACAAACAGAAAGCTCTAAAACAACCCACGAAAGGTAAGACAATCACTACACCTGTACATATTTTGTCTAGATCAAATAATAACCCCTGTAACCCTATAACTGAAGATGTCTCTGATAATCAACCAAATAATAGACAGTCCTCCACTTCCCCTCCTTTCAAGGGAAATGTAGAAGAACCTCCAAAAGTTGATTTAGGAGAAATTTCTAATCATAACCCCACTCTTGAAAAGGAGAAAAACACAAAAAATACAGAAAACAGAGAGAATCCCACTGTTCGAAACATAAAAGCCCAAACATAAAAACCCTTTAATCTGGAAATTGAAGTAGGCAAGCTAAAAATTGTTGTTCCATTGTCTAAATTAACTAAACATGATGCCTACCGAAGTTAAATCAACAGATAACTTAAAATCACTGGAACTGAAGACTCAGTAAATGTTTTTGATGATTAGCCAGAATTGATCTTTGGCCCTGAAGTAAATAGAAAATCATTAGAAGGAGGAATTATTCCTTTCTATGTGAGTTTGAATATACGTGACAAGATTCTTCACAATGTTATGTTTGATTCTGGAGCATCTCATAACCTAATGCCCAAGTCTGTAATGGAAAAATTAGACCTATACATCACTAGACCATAAAAAGATCTCTTTTCTTTTGATTCCAGTCAAGTGAGATGTCTAGGATTGATAAAAGACTTGTGCGTATCATTGGTTCAATACCTTGCAAAAACTATTTTAATAGATATAGTGGTAGCAGATATACCACCAAAATATGGAATGTTATTGTCCAGATCCTAGGGTGCTAAGCTTCAGGGATCTCTTCAATTAGACATGTCTTATGCTACTATCTTGGTTTTTGGCCAACCAAAGAAACTATACATAGAAATGTTGATGAAATATGTAGTAAGTAGTCAGGAAAAAACACAAAATTTCCCCATCTACTGAGTACACTCTAATATGGACTCGTTTATTCTTTATAGTGCTGAAATCAATCCTCCCAACTCTTTAGAAGCTTTAGCAGCAGAACCAAAAGAAATTAAAAAAGAAAAATCAAGTGTTCAGATTTAGGAAATATCAGATACAAATTAAAAATCAGATAACAGAGAAAAACCATATGAGAATGAAAAACTAAATCCCCCTGTTAAACAAACTCCCACCACCCCTGACATTGATTATGTGTATGAAATACTGTAGCATTTAGAATTTTATGGCTCAGTCAATAAATTAGGGGTAGGAGCAGGAATTTGGGTGTACAACCTAGAAAATGACCATGTTGAAGGTCATGCCTATAGATTAAATTTTAAGTGCACCAATAATATGGAAGAGTATGAAGCTCTCTTGCTGGATTTGAAAATTGTAAAAAGATTAGAAGCAATTAAAGTATTTTCCATAGGAGATTCATAATTAATCATTAAACATATCAAAGGGAAGTACTTAACTAGGGATCCTAGATTAGGATACTACAGAGGAATAGTCATAGAAATTCTAAATACTTTTCTGGAAAGTAAGCTTGTTGTAATACTTAGAAAACATAATTTACATGCCCACAGTCTGACCATTTTTGCCAGCACCTGCAAATTATCTTTCGAACCTAATCATCAGTTTACTGCTAAAATTAGGCACAGACCAGCCATCCCTGATAATCTGAAGAACTGGAAAGTTTTCGATAGTGATGAGCAGATTAATAACTTTTTAACTTTAGGTGAAGAATTTGCTAATAGTTACATAGATGTTGATACATTCATTAACTCTAATCAAATAGATGAGGTAAAAACAAACATTTTAGAAGAAAGTTCAATTCAAATGTTTCATCCCACAAAATTCACACAAAAATAAGTTTGAGACCTTCAGCAAATGGACCTTGATGAGATAGTTGAAGAAGAAACAAAGGTCATTGACCTAAAAGACAATCATCTGCCCAAGGGATTAACTCCTCTAGAAGACCTCTTTGACTCCAATGACATTCCTAAGAAACCAAAGATGGAACCATTAAAAGTAGATATTGAAGAATATAATTTAGGAATTGAAGACAATCCCAAGATGATAAAACTATCAAAGTCTTTACCTCCTGACCAGAAGTTAAAATATGTTGAACTCATGA
Source organism: Pinus taeda (assembly GCA_000404065.3). Classification (NCBI taxonomy): domain Eukaryota; kingdom Viridiplantae; phylum Streptophyta; class Pinopsida; order Pinales; family Pinaceae; genus Pinus; species Pinus taeda. Next base: position 263,934 of record APFE030929913.1, read on the forward strand.
GAGAATTCCAAGATGTCTTTGCCTGGGGTTATGAGGATTTGAAATCATATGATACCTCCATAATTCAACATACAATACCTTTGAAAGAAAACCAAAAACCATTTAAACAAAAATTTAGAAGAATCAACTCTATGTTATTACCATTGATTGAAAAAGAAATTAAACGCATGTATGAAGCCAGGGATAATTGCCCCTATTAGATTTTCAGAGTGGGTGTCTAATTTAGTGCCTACTAGGAAGAAAACTGGGGAAATAAGATTGTGTTGATCTGAGAAATGTGAACAAGGTTTCTTTGAAGGATAATTACCCTTTACCTAAGATAGATCATATTTTGCAAAGGGTAGTAGGCTCTTCCAAGATTTCACTTTTAGATGGGTTTTTAGGGTATAACCAGATCCTGGTTCATCTTGATGACCAAGAAAAAATTGCTTTTACAACATCGTGGGGCACATTTATGTGTATCAAAATGCCATTTGGGTTTAAGAATGCAGGAGCAACTTTCCAAAGGGCCATGGACATTGCATTTGCTAAAGAGATTCATGATTTTATTGTTATATATATGGATGACTTAACTGTTTTTTCTAAATTAGATCAACAACATTTGGACCATCTCAGACAAGTATTTCTAAAATGTAGAAAATATGGTATTTCTTTAAATCCAAAGAAGTCCTTGTTTGGCCTAGAGGAAGGTAAAATTTTGGGTCATATCATCTCCAAGGATGGCATTCGACTTGAACCTACTAGAATTGAAGCTATACTATAGATACCTCATCCAAGAAGTGTCAAAGAACTTCAAGCTTTCTTAGGAAAGATAATTTTTTTGAGAAGATTTATATCTAACCTAGCTGAACTCATTAAATTACGTAATGATATATTAAAAAAGGATTCAAGTATTAAATGGACAGCAGAAGCCAAATAAGCATTTGAAGAAATCAAAATGGCTTTAACCAGAACACCGGTCCTCACTAGTCCTCAATTTGATAGAGACTTCATAATTTTTTCTTTTGCATCAGAACACACTATAGCAGCTGTTTTATTACAAAAGGATGACTAGGGATGTGAGAAACCTATAGTATTTTTTAGTAAAGCACTCAGAGATGCATCATTAAAATACAAAATCATGGAGAAACAAGCTTTTTCACTTGTAAAAGCCATTAAAGACTTCAGAGCCTACATATTATATTCTTATGTGATAGCCTATGTACCAAATGTAGTTGTCAAGGACATCCTGACTCAGGATGGAATTGAGGGAAAAAGGGGTAAATGGATTGCTACCATCTTAGAATATGATATTGAAATAAAACCTACAAAATTGATAAAAGGACAAGGATTGGCCAAACTCATGGCAGAAACCAATTGTCAAGTCTTGGACATAAATGAACTAGATGACGAATAGGAGATGGTGACTTCACAAATCAACCATGCCTTTCAGAGTCACCTTGGTATGCTGATGTAATTTATGTTTTACAAAACTTGCAGGCCCCTCTAGGGTTGTCCAAAACAAATAATAGATTTTTAAAAATGAAAGCTTCAAAATTTTGTATCTTAGATAATGCTATTTTCTGGAAAAATCATGAAGGAATTTTATTGAATTGTTTGTTAAAAGATGAAGCTGACAAGGCTCTCCAAAAATTTCATGCAGGAGACTCTGGTGGACACCTTTATTGGAAATCAACTGTAGATAAAATCATAAGGGCTGGATTCTATTGGCCAACCTTGTTTGTTGATGTGAAGAAATTTGTAACTTCTTGCCATAAATGTCAAATTTTTGAGGGCAAGAGAAAATTGTTACCTTTACCTCTGAAACCTATTGCCACCAAGAAACCTTTCCAACAATGGGGCCTTGACTTCATTGGAGAAATCCATCCACCCTCTTTAGGCCAACATAGATGGATATTTACTGCCACTGACTATTTTACTAAATGGATAGGGGCTATTCCCTCTAGACAGACCAATGACACAGTGATCATAGGTTTCCTAGAAACCAATATATTGTCCAGATTTGGCTTTCCTACGAAAATCATAATTGATAATGCTGCAGCTTTCAAATCAAAGAAGATGATCAATTTCTGTAATAAGTACGATATTACACTGGGCCATTCCACAGCCTATTACCCTCAAGGAAATGGACTAGCTGAATCTTCAAACAAGAGCCTCATTAATATCATTAAAAAATTGTTAGAAGAAAACAAAAAGACTTGGCACAAGAAACTGATAAATGCACTATGGGCAGATAGGCTTACAACCAAAAAATCCATTGGCACCAGCCCTTATGAGTTAGTATATGGCATGGAAGTTGAATTTCCTTCATCACTAGGTGTTCCTATTATGAAACTACTCTAAGAAGCTCAAGTGGAACCTAATGACATTCAAAGAAGGATAAATCAGACTATTAATTTGCAGCAGATTAGAGAAGAGATGTATCAAAGATCCCAAGTATGGAAGGAAAAGCTCAAGAAGATATTTGACAAGAGAACTAAGGCAGAAGATTTCTACCCTAAAGATAAAGTGCTAAGATGGGATTCCATAAGAGAAGATAAGGGGAAACATGGGAAGTTTGACATCCTATGGAAATGACCATACATTATCTATGCCCTACAAGGAAACAATACATATTTTCTCAAAAACATGGATGGCACAAAAGCAGAAGAAGGACTAGTCAATGGTCGAATGTGAAAACATTACTTTGATCCTACTTATTAATGTTACCATGATTTTTAACATGTATATACTATATCCTTTGTAAGGTCACAGTTTTGATTGGATAGTAAATTTTGGAGTTGAAGCTTGAAGAGAAGGCCCTAAGCTCCAGAAGTTTTATTGTCATACATACAATAAAGCAACAAGCAAAAGAAGATTGCAAAATACAGTCAAAGTCATTCAGAGGCCCTCTGATCTACTGTTCTTTACTTTTTACCTAGAAAAGTCATCCCCAAGTGGAGCCACTGTTATGCCCCTATACCAATAGGTGTCATATATCATGATTGACTTGATAAGTTATATAATATGTTCATACCTTTACTTGTTGCAAAGGTTTTCCATATTTTCCAAAAATCAAAAAAATTTAAAAAATGTAAAGAGGGTATACCCTAAAAGAAAAATCAAAGGGGATAAAGAATAAAAAGATGGTCAAAAAATCAAAGAAAATGAAACCCAACAAAAAGAAAGGCCACGAAAGTGTGCAAGTCTAAATGCCACTACTTTTTTATTGTTGTGTAATAAATAATTGTGTGTAGTTTGTCACTTATGCTACAATTCATGAATAGTCAAACAATTTAAGCTTGGCTAGTTCATATTTCAATTTCATGTTCTAGAAATAGAGAATAAAGATCTGACCAAACAGTGTAATCTTGGTAGATAAGTAGATAGGTAGATTGAAAAAGGAACTCAACAATTTAATCTGAGCCCATGGATGTAATAAGTGTAGACTTAGATAGGCATTTCCATGTAAAAGGAAAAAAAAGTTTGATAAGGGTTTGCTAGTCTAAGTGCACCTTAATAAAGAAGTAAAAATGCTAAGTTAAAGTAGGTAGGGTAGGTAGATGATGGTTGCAGAATAACATGTTGTGAATGATGATGTTCAAATGTGAAAATCTTTCATTTTCATCATGAGGAAAAGGCATGCAGTACATGAAAAGCATATCAAAGTCAGAATAATTAACTCCCCTGCTCATTTCCCCTATAATTTTCACTAATTTCCCCTAAGTACCAAGACCTTTATTAAATTAAAGGGGCTCAGAGCATTTCTCTAACTTTTGGAGGAACCAAAACCTCGGCCCAATAATTTATAAAGCCTAAGTACTTAAAACCATTCATTAATCATCATACCCCTTAATAAAAATCATTCATTCCCTTGATAAGTTTTTCCTAAGTAAACTTCTATTTTACTTAGGAAAACAAAATATTTCCACAAAAACCCTCTTTTTCACTTTAGCGTAAGTCTAAATACATACCTCGAATGTTTTATACTTAGCGCCTTTCATTTCAATTCATATTAACTACTAACATGTATTAGTATTTAAATCCCTTATAAAGTTTACCTGCTCCTGTATTATTGTAACTATGTAATAATTCTGAAATATTATATATCCCGCCCTCGGTTAAAATATAACCATAATCTGTTTTAAAAAGGGATTAATGAGTTAATCAGTAATGAATTAAGAACCTCGACCCCCCGCTACATTAATACATGATTAATTAACCCTCATGGTTAATTAAAAGCCTCACCAGCCAATCCTGCTGCTCCTGATATGATTATATAATCTTTAATCATATCAGGCCTGCCTCCATTAAACCTCTGTCACTTTTCATCCCCGATAACCATCTAATCACACCTCCCACATCCGATGGCTATAAAGCATATTGTGCGACCCTTTGTGACTGCACATTAGTGTGCGATCACAAAGCGGTTTCATATACAGTACCCCTACCAAGCATCAACCACTCTATGGAATTGATGGCCCAAGGCTAAATACTGCCATTCCCCATAAGAAGAACCATATAAACCACTTACCGCCTTCAAACAAAATGACAAAACATCCTATCACTCCCTGGTGTTATCACCCGCTGAAATCCCGAAACCCACCAACTCTTTACTTTGTACATAAAACAAAACAAGTCATTTTCATTGTTTTATTCTGTAAACCTGTACGCCCATGCAAACAAATGTCAAGGTCAACTAGCTTGAGTTTTTAGTCGTCAACTTGCTCCAAACCTTACAGTTGATGCTGCCTAGAACCCCCCAGCAACACCCAGTACCCGCCTTTCATTTCTTGTCCCCCAAAAGCAGGTATTTATCAAATTCCTGACAAAAACCCTGCAAATAATTGTTTTCCACTGTAAATTGACTAAAAGGGCCCAAATTCACCATAAATTTTGTTATTATTTTCATCATTTAAGTCCCCCATACCTTTGTTTTGCCCATTTCACAAAGTAAAACACAATTTCATTTCTGAATCCATAAGAACAATAAATGGAAATCCCGGTAGCTCTGAATGTTGCATCCATTAATGCTCCTCATCGAGATTTAAACTATCTGCCTCTGGCAGATAAGGACTTCCAAATAAAAGACAACCACTGGTAAAAATTACTTCAAAGTCTTTTGTCAATGTAGGGACAATTACTTAAATGGATATGATGTCATGGGACTGCAGGAATCCAACCTTTCAATGTACTTCTTCCCCATTGTGCATGTTTTCCCAGACATAATCCATCAGTGCCATGCCAATTATGACTCCAACCATAGAGCAGTCATGTCTCCCAGCCAAATAGTCTTCTTCCCAATAACTGCTGAATCAATCAATGAGATGCTCCAATTTCACCCAGGTCAAGCCCTCACTCCTATTTCCATCGGAAATTTACTTGAGCAAGCAACCAAAATGTCTCAATTTGAACTTAATCACCTCTACCAGACTTTCATACTAAAGAAATACCAAACCACAGATCCCCTTTCTTATGGGTCAGTTTTCTTCACATATATGGGTAAAATCATAGTTGATATGATATCTGCAGTTATGGGATTCAACACTAGTGATTTTGTGGAGGAATTAACCCTAGTATTGATGTCTATTTTTACCCCTAGACAACCCCTTGCTATCAAATATGATTATTCCTCCTTTATTCCCGACAAAATTTATGACCAGTTCATGAGACTGGAAAATGAAAGGGTTTTTAAGTATACCACCTTCATATATCACCTCATGTTCTACTATCAATCAGACAATTTCCCATTTCTATCAATAAACTTGATACCAAGGGTAATCCAAGGTTTGTCATCTTTTGGACTTCCATTTTTATAAATCTCTATCCAACCTTTATTCCTATAATGAGTTCACTGATCAGTTTGTTCATCCAGCTACTACCTTGTTAATAGGGATTTCACCTCCTAGAATTAGTGGTGATATCAAAAGAATCCTTTAGCTCTCTGAACAATAGAGAGTAGGTGACTGGTATTTACACCAGAATTATATAGAAATTAGGATATATGGGTGTGAGATTTCCTCTTTCAAGTTACCAAAATATGTTCCAATGAGACTGTTTGCATTGGAATACTATAGACAGATAATAAACTCAGACTTGATTCATTTTACTAAAGCCAAAAAGAGAGCACAACTGAAGATCAAGGATCAATTAGGCCCTTTCCTTTGCAACACTAGGGAAGCATGGAAAGCAGTAGAGCAGATTTTAGAAGACCAACTGAAATTAAACAAAAGTTTTAGTTGGATTCCATATGATCCCCATCGTTTCATCTGTGATAGAAGGATGAAAAATAGACTGTCACCATACTTGCATCACTGAATCCTAGAGATTGAATAGTTTGCCAACATGGATGAATGGAATGAAGGAACTCTAATAGAAACAAATAGTGAGCATGTCAATATATAAAATGTAATTAAGGATCTTAAGAAAACACTTGACATGGATTCTTTTGAATAGGTACAATTTCAGTCTTCTCAAAGGACAGCATCAGGGACTGGTGCCTCAATAGCTAAAACCTCACAGAGGCACTCACAGGAGACCAATACACCACTTGTCGGCACATCCAAGGGAAAAGAACTAGAGACCAGCACCCAAGCAATAGAGAAATCCACCATGTCAAAGTAGCTTGAAACTTCTCAAGAGTAGGTTCAAACACAGGCTCACCTAACTCAAGTTAATGTAGAAGAGCCCCCAATTTTGGAGACTCCTCTGAATGAGGAAAAGAACAAAAAGGGAGACATGGAAGTAGCTACCCCTGCTAGTGGTCAATTGGACCAACCTGGTGCTAAAAGGCACAGGCTAAATCCTCTTTCAGAAGGGGAATTTTTTGAAGAAACTACAGAGAGCTAGAGAAAAGAAGGTGCAGACAGTCATCAGACTTTCCTAGTAGGTGGGACACCTTCTAGTTCATAGAGACAGGAACTAGAGAGGCAATAAAGTGCTGAAGTGTCTTCCTTCAAGCCTCTAGGAAATGAGAAGCTATATATTAAAAAGAAATTCAATGAAATAAAAGCCAGGAATGAGCCATTAAGGATTCACGCCTACAATCAGTATTTAAAAATGGCTCCCACCAATCAGAATAGGTTGATGTTAGCCTATGATATCAAGGAGGGAAAAATGCAAATGAGCCTCTTCAAGCCCAAAGTACAACAACTTCAAATAATTGCAAATTACCTTCAAACGTATTTTGAGGTCATGGAAAAAGACATTCATCCCTTGGATCATATTGAGTTACAAATGCAAACAAGGGAAATGATATATTCAACATTGACTGGTAAGGCCATGATGGCCTAAAGATTAAATTCTTTGAATAATACAACTGCCCAATTACAGCTGGAGAGAGCCTCCTCACAGGCTAAACACAATAGAATTAAATCTTTAGAAGAATTGATTATTGGATTGGGCCATAACCCAAAAGATGTTAAGGCTGCAGAGGCCTTAAGTAAAAAGAAAGATGAAGACATAGTTTCCTTAAGAAAACAATTGAAGTTGCCTCTTTCAAGGCATCCACAGATTGCTGAGATCATACAGGAAAGTTCTGAAGAAGAGCTTATGGATTTAGTCCTCAAGCTTAATGAACAATTGAAGGAGACTGAACAAGAGCTAGAAAAATCATTAAAGGAAAAGCAGGGAGAGTTGACCTCTCAGCTTCCAAATGTGATACCAGTGGTCTCCACTGCAGTCCTTTCAACACTGGCAATAGCTCTAGCACCCAATGTCCCTTTAGTCACAGCTAAATTAGTTACAGGTACAAGAACAGAAATAACACCAACAGGGACTTTAGGTTTGATCATAGATGAATTGATCAAATCAATGGAGGAGATTAAGCTCCAAGTTTTATTATTACAAAAGACAAAAGAACAATTTTTTACCTTAGAACAGAAATATAATCTTTCCATGATCAATTTTGCTGAAAAATTGAGGGAGAAAAAAGGGTTAGCTCAGCAGGTGAAATCATTAGAGAAGGTCCTCACTTTTGACAAACCCTTAGCAGACATTAAGAAGATTCTTTGGAGCAACATCACTCAGTCAATAAATGATGTTTGGCCATCAATACAAATAATTTTTGAACAAATTGATTTGGTAAAAGTAGCTCTCGAAGAAGTCTAGAAAACTAAGGAAGAATTGGGAAAGATTCCTGAGAAAACCACCATGCTAATAAACTTTTTGAATAGCAAAAATAAGTACTATCTAGAAGAGCTGGGCATTGAAGAAAGAATAGGGACTATTCTAGAAATCAAGACGGTATTGATCAAAAGATCTCTGATGCAGAATTTGGAAACAAGATGCCAAAACATGTAAGAGGAAATTAATGTTTTTATGGAAAAATTTAGCATTTTGTAGAGCAAAGGACTCCCCAGTCCTTTAGTTATTAATGATAAATTGATGAGACATATAGACTATGTTGACAAATTGGCTTAATATGCAGATAACTAGGCCAGCTCATCAGCTAGTTCATCTGCACCAAAGGCACTACCTACAGGCAGAGTTCTCTATGACAGTCTAGAGAACCTTTTCTATGTTGAACATGAGCTAAGGCATTTGTTTCCAGTTCAGCCTAAATTTTTCAAATACACATAGGCTGACGAAATCCTTAGAAAACTTCAAAATACTAGAATACCATAGGAAAAATGGTGGACAGATATGATAGAAATTTTGTAATTTATCCTTGGTAAAAAAGTAAATTTTCATTATTTACCACAGTCAATGGTGGTAAAAAAGGGTGAACTAGGATCAAATAGGTAAAGAGTATCAGAACAGGTCAAAGTGTGTTAATAAGAAAATGAAAAGCAGAAAAGCTAGCATGGATTTACGAGGAAGACAGCAAGATGCTTTATCATAGGGCATGCCTCCAGCTCATCCACAAAGACCGGGACAACAAGCCATCAGTTTACTTTATCTTCTATCTTCGAGACCATCTGTCTCTACTTCATGTAACATATAGTTAGTCATCCTATAATATATCTCTCTTTGTTATGAGATATTTTATTGTAAAATTTTTGTATAAATACTCCCTCATTCAGAGTATTGAGTGTGGATTCTTAGACATTTTTGTGAAACTGATTACTTTGGAATAAAGTGCTGCTGATCAACTCTTATATGGCTGGCTGGATAAAGAATTAATACAAAGGATGTTTCATAGGATTCATGTGTCAAACACTAGACAAATAAGTATTTTATATCTCATGTCTTATTGTTTTCTTGTTTAATATTTCAATTATGTTTCATATCTAAATATTAAAATGAAAATGTTTAGTTCAGAAAGTCCTTAAGTGCAATCTGTCTTCAATCGTTTTTATTCTAAAATGTTTTCTTCTAAACTATCATAGGCAAGGAATTATTAATTGCTCCTACTTTTTAGTTTATCATTTGATCATTTAGTAAAAAATTCTTAATTTCTTTTAATTGGTGATCATCCAAGTTCCCTCCTCTTAAAACATGTTGAAGGATTCTTAATTGCCCTTCATCCCTTTTAAGTCCATTCCATCTTTTCAAGTCTCCATTTGCTCCATGTTTAGCTATATTGCCTTGTGAAGCCATAGTTTGTTGAAAAACCAAATCCAGTTGAGCCATCCTCTCTTGACTCCATTAGCCCAATAGTCATTTCTACCCATCTGTTATAGAATTTCACCACCAAACACAATCAAAATCCTCAAGACTTCATAACTATCCTAATACCTTATAAAAAAAAGCTAAATCTTAAAGAGAGAGCCATCTCTGAGTACAGATTGGCTAGATTCTATACCTAAAAGTTGGTTTGTGGTTACCTCAGACCCCTTTCCTTCTTCTTACAACTTGAGGGAAAATCTGAGTGATAACAGGTATGATCTCTTGAATATGAAAAATTTATACTAACCAGGCTCCTCCTAAGAATATGTTGAATATTTTGAAAGATATTGTTGGTTTGTTGGGGCCTAACTTAGGTTCAGAGTTAATTCACCAAACAAATCGCTATACTATTAGCCCTTTAGGAAATAGTCCGCGGAGTGCGGACTGAGGTCTCACCCAAAGCAGTATCGGGGGGTGCTGGAACCAGGTTTCCACACCCTTGAGATGTCTAAGGGTTGATTTAGCCCAATTGTGAATACTTTTGCACAGGTTACTTCGAACACTTTCTTGGTCTGTGAGGCCTTCGCGGCCTGGTTATATTCGTCTTCGCGTAGCCCTAACCAGAGGTTGTGGGGATTTTGCGCTACTAAAGCATCGATCTGTGTTATTTCCCCAAGTCACACCACAGATCTTACTTATCTTCTGATGATAGTTAGTTATCTTTGCACAAATAAATACCTTATATTTATATTCACTTACTCGTCACATTCATATAAGTTCACACAGTAAATAAATAGTAAACTTGCAATTCATAGCTAATATACTTCAATGCATAAAACATGAAAAGATACACAAAAATATGGTAAAAATTCTCTTTATTAATGATTTCAATGGTTACAGACTCAACCTTCTCTGCGCACTCAGCTGCAGGGGTCCACACACTTAGCTACAGACTACTAGGCCTCTACACACTCAGCTGTAGAGCCTTCTCCTACTCTACGACCCAAAGACATGACTCTACACTTAGAATCACTGCTTCATCGATTGATTTCCCTCTTTCATTGTTGTTCTCTTTTAAAATTAGAGCTCTGCTCTATTTATACAATCCCATGGTCCGCAGACCATGGGTAGATATATCAAACCGACATTACATTACAAAAATGAGGGCGAATAACCCTCTGACTCATTTACTATCTTCGTGCTCCATGCCCACAAATCTCGGAGTCTTTACAATGGACTTAGTCAAAACTTGGGCTTTAAGCCCCAAAACTTGCCTTGGGGGGACCCCATGCCTAACAGGCCCCCAACACAAACATCATGACTCGACCTTGAGTCACTCTTTCGGTGCAAAGATCTTTGCGTGGAAACCTCCTAACTCTGCTCGGACTACTGCAAGTTTGGTAGCACACTGAATGGTTGCCTGCTAAATCTCCTATACACATTGTTCTAAGACCGCGGTGTTGGAACTGTTCCCATGTATCTGTTCTTGCATCCCCTGCATCTGCGCGAGCTTGCCTTCAATTATTGTTGTGATTATGAAGGCCTCGTCGATCCATAGCTAAAAAGAGCACCTTAAAACATGCTTCTCTGTGTCATGCTGCATCTACTTTCTCCTTAAGCACTTTGGCCTATTGCATTCGTGTGAGCCGATGTGTGAGGGCCACCATCTGCATGGTCCCTTTGGCATTGTCATATTGCTAATGTAGCTCATGCACCTTTGTTTCTAAGAATTATATGTTCAGATCCTCCTGTAGATTTGTGAGGACCTCGAATGATTCTTCCAACATTCTGGTGTAGTCCCTTACTGCACTACTGATCTCCTCCATCACCAATGTAATGGCACTGGTGCATTGTTCCCTTATCTCTAGAGGAGTTGAAGGCTGCACCTTCAACCACAGCTCCACTATATGAAGGTTTAGCTCCAGCTGAATCTTGGCCATTTCTTCTCAAGCCTCATGCACCCCTGCTGTAATCTCTAGATGCACACCTTTGCTAGTGCTTCTGCTAGGATGGCCAGCTTAGGGACCATCTGGCAGGCTTATTCAATTATCGATACCATCTGCCTGTTCTAAGACATGAACTTGTCACACTGCAAGCGCAACTACTCCATGTTGATCCTTTGTTCACTCAATACTTGCAGTGCGCAGCTCTCCCTTGTCTGTAGTTCTGTAGTAATCCCATCCTGTAGAACATAGAGCGTCTCCCAAGGGAGTGTAGCCATGTTGATCCATATGCCTTTCAATGTACTGATTGTAGGCTTGTCAGCCTCATTTTTTGTAACTAGTGCCCCTTCTAACAACACTATATTGTTGGTCGTCCGAGAACGCAACATTTCCTCAGCTGCGACTATTCCTACTGCGAGGCTGGGCGAGAGAGTACCAGCTTGAGGAGCACACACCTGCAACTCCTAAATCTGTGCTTCGAGGGCCCTCAACATAATCTGATTCTCCTCCACAAAGTTCTAGAGGGCCTATGTGGTGATGTCACGCACCATCTCTCCTATATCATGTAGATCCCCCTCAGTAAGGGTGATCAAGTCGATAGACAACTTAGACACTTTTACCTTCTTGGAAACCCCATTCATTCACTTAAGCATCGACACTTCAATTGTGTTGACAATGTTTGTGGGTCTGCGCCACCATCCTCTACATCTGTTTCCATCTCTTTCTCCTGCTCAGGCGAAGGTGACTTCTGGCCCTCACACGCCTTCTCTGTTGTGTTCTACGCTACTGCTGTGATCTTTTGTTGTTCTGCTATTGTTTGTGTAGTGTCCCGTGCCTCCTATGCCTTTGCTGCTGCTACTGCTTCTTTTCTTCTCTTTTCCGCCAACTGTGCCACACACAATTTTTCCTCCTCCTTCTTCTTCTGCGCAGCAGACTTTTCCACCACAGAGATGTATGGAGCATGTGATTTCGGCAGCCACGTCTCAAGTATGTCGAAGATCACATCATCTTTGGCTATGCAGGGTAGTTTGTTCCACTTATTTGTAGGGTCCTTGCATGCCCTGAGGTAGATGTGATGAAAGTCCGCTTTAAAATCTATGAAACTTTGTAGGCTATTGTAGATAGTGGGTGATAACCACGACTTGCGGTTAATCTCCATTTTGATGTTCGTCTCCATGAACACCTAGAATATTTTATAGTCACAGATCTAGTTCATGTCTTTGGTGGCCCATATTGAAGCGTACTTCGTGGCCTCCAGGAGATCCCTTGCAATTGTGGGGAACTAGCTATCCTTAGGAAATTCCCTAGTCACCAACACTATGGATAGTAGAAGCCATGCATAGCAGAAGATTTTCCCTTGTTCCTATGCCTTGTGGAAATTCTCTAGGAACTACTTGCATAAGAATTCAAGTTAGTTAAACTAGACCGCTTCTACACACTCTTCAACAAGTGCCACCATCGGCATGGGCACCTCATCTGCATGACACTTCCGCATGACCTTACCTACCAATATCTGGGTCACAACTCTGACTGCCTTATTATTGATATTGGAGATTGTGTAGCCCCTCGTTTGCTTCTCCAACTTGTATTTCTTTTTCATGGCCTCCACGATGGCCAAATCAATGCTTTTACCCTCCAAAATGTCGGTGGGGTCTTCTCCTTTACACGAGAGTCAGGTAATTCGATGGATTAGGTGGTTCGTGATGGGGATGGGCTCCTCCAACCAAAAACACCCACCATGCACTAGGTAGAGTAGCTGCCTGATGATAAAGATAGCAACTGGGTCGTGATGGTAATGTGGTACCTAGAGTAGGTTCAACAACCTTGTCTTTTTGACTCCGTGTAACCACTTTTGTGGCTTCAACTCTATAACTCCTATCGCGGTGTGTTTCTTTAGCTTCATGAGGTGCGTGATCGCTAAGTGAGGGAATTTCTCTTGGTCAGAAAGATCCCAGTCTTTGAATTTGAAGCTTGGCACCCTTCCCAAGTGTGTTCCTTCAAAGATGATATTGTCTAGGAGGAGTGGAGTCTACAGAGAGCTCTTACTCTCATTGAGGTCCTTGGGCACCTTCGCCTTCCCCTTCCATGGAGGGACACATGTGGGCAGTTTGATTAGAGGGATCATGCCCTTGGTTTCTTCTTCCTTGCCCTCATCCTCATCCTCTTTAATTATGATACCCTCAAGGTCTTCTTCCTCCTCATTGGTTTCCAGGTTAACCGTTTTCCCTTTTTCCTCCATTGTTAATCTGGTTCGTAGCTGGTTTTGAGGGGACACATGCACGAGAATCATGGGCTATTTATATTTCTTTGGTCTTAGCATGCGTAGTGATTTAGGTATTTCTGCAACCATCTCGGCACTCTTAGGGGCATCTTCTATGGTCATGGTCTGTGCAACTTCTTCAGGGGTCATCTCTGAAATTTCCGTGGTTTGTTTGGACACTGCCATCTTGTTCATCCAGAAATCTCTCAACCGTTCAATCAAGGGCTCAACCAATGCTCTCTACAAGATAAACAGGCCTTGGTTCAGAATACTCAGAGTGCACGAAAGCTCAATTCGCAAATGACCAAGTGTTGTTTGCTAGGTAACCCTTTGTAATTTATAATGCCTTTTGAAATTGACATCGACCGTTCCCCCCAAATCTGGTCCATTAACGCTCCCTTGGCAGCAGATTTTCCCAAATCTTACGCATAAATCTTGTCTTAAATGCCTGCTGCCCGCTCCATTTGGTATCGAATCAAGCATCACATCTTGAATAGTGACTACAATGGCCACATTCCAGCCAACCTGCGCGGCAACACAACCCCCCTTGCATGGTTGCGGACCTTGTGACACTTTGATCCTGCAAGCAGCCTCGACATCGCGCAGCTCTTGGGTAGAGTAGTTTATAGTCCCTATGAGTTGTGGAGGCATCAGCGAGGCTCTTCCTAGCTTCTATGAAGCTCTGTCTAAAATCATGATGGATGCGTCAGATTCATATAATCATGGGAATAATCTCCTGGCCCCTAACAATTGTAACATATCAGCTATCTTTGACCTCTTCCAGGTTATCCTCCACCATGGCCTCGTCCACGCTCCTGAAATCCGGTTTGCACCACTCCTGCGTTCTGGTCAAGGGGTCGTGTTTCGGCCTGAACTATGTAGGTGGGAGTCCTATCCATCATCAGCTCATAGCTTCTACAGGTATGATCATCATGTCCCACTAATCTACAAAAATTATAGAACAAATGTTGTGAATTCTATGTGTACTTCTGTAACAAATGATAGTTGTTCGTAGCATGCTTTCCTCCTATTTGACAAATTGCACACCACAAAGCAGGAACCACGCTAGGTCTTGCTTGTGCCTCTGGTCTTAACAGCATCAGCCCTCCTCCTATGAGGTAATTCATGAATACTGGGCATTGGTCCTTATCATGGCGCTAACGCTTACATTTAACACACCATACCTCTTTGCGTACTTCCTGGCAAGCTGTCCTATCCTATTTTAGACTCTACATCTCAAGGCACAAGTTTTTCAACTGCACATGGATCTGCTAAACTCCCAGGTTAGGATCGTATATTGGGGTCTCATGCAGCCTCATCGTGGTCTCCAAGGCCTCTACTTGAGTTGTTAACCTTTGTTGTGACAACGCGTTCCTTAAATGTGGCATTAACGATGATACAAACCATTCGTGGTGCTGTCCATTTGTCAAAGTCATATTAGCTTCCCGAATTGTGCACTTTAGTCTCTGATCTAATTCCCAAGGGGTCTCACCTGGTAACATCGTGATCTCCTTGAACCCAATGATCGACTGCACCTCTAACTTTGACCCGCTAAATTCTCTATTCAGTGCAATTTGGATATCTATGATCCCCGCATTTAGATTGTCATTAGAATTCTTAATATACTAGGTCACTGCGTGATCCTGTAGAGTGTTGACCAGTGTCTCCTTTTTTATATTGTCATCTGTAACTCCCTACGCTTCTTGTTGGAGCCTAGATCGACCTCAGGCTAAAGGGAGGCAATCCTAGGATAACCACAAACCATGCTTAACCTGGTAGCTAGCCCTACCATGTCGGGAGAGGACTCTCTCCTTGTCAATCTCAGTGGAGATGACTGAAATAAGAATAGATTTTAGGCTAGGTATAGTAGCTCTAGAGTTTTTTTTTATTTTAAAGGTTTGGTTGTTGGATCAAATGGAGCAGACAGCTTAGGTTTGGGAAATCAAATCAGGGATGCAGACATGTTCTGTGGGGTGAGAAAGATAAGTGTTTATGCACTAGTAATCGAGTGATATGGTTGGTTTAAGACTGATGAGGGGCTAAGGAGGGCATGTCGAGACCATGACTCCTCTTGAAACTGTTGAAAACATTAATAACTAAATGCATTCCCAAGGCAAAGCACTATTATCAATGTATTTTGCTTATTTATCTTGATTCATTTAGTTCAGAATAATGGAAAAGGCTTTGAAACATATAACACGTAAGAATAACTTATTATAGAAGAAGAAACAATACAAAAACACAGTATCACAAGAATCCCACAAAAATAGCTGCAAAACCTGGTTTTATTCCTTGCCAAATTGTTGAAGTGATGTACAATGAAGCTCAAAGCATCCACAAGAGTCCAACCTTGACAAGTGACGAAGAAATTACATAATATAGGCAATAAAACCACCTGAGCTAGCCATCAGGGGTCAAATCCAAGAGATTAGGAGCTGTTTCAACTACATCTAAACTAAGAATAAGAAAATAAGCAGTGGAACAACTTGCCTCTAAAACCAAGGAAACTGATATATTCAGTTTTAAACTACTTTTGATTGATGTATCTACCCCTTCAAGTCATTTTTCATCAAATTTACATCATATTACATCATTTACCATCACAAATTTACTAAGGAGAAGAGAAAAAATCAGCTAGTAGTCAAACTGGGAGAAATTTTGAGTTTTAAGCAAAATTGACAAAAACTACCCAATGCGTAGTGCCATCAGCCCAATGTGCAGTGCCACTTCAAGCATGCTTTTGGAGGCCTTCCACTCCACCAAATAAGGCCCACGATAGTTGGTTAGAAATATATGTATGTCTAGTTTCTGAAACATCTTGAATTTCCAGATTTGGAGGTCATTTGCCCCTTCAAACATGAATTCTCCCAAGACTTCTTCCTGTGGGTGCAAAAAGTGGCAGAGAGGGCACTTTTTGAGGTTGTTTTGCTCCAAATGAGATGCAACTTTTAGGGATTTATGTACTTTTGATGCTGAATCCAAAACTACAAGCCATTTTTCAAATGGGTGTGCCAATCGAGCATCCACGGAATTTCCTGTGTTGCATAATTCAAAAATTTGAAATTGACAAAATTGTTTCAAAATTTGCTCAGTTTTGGCTCAAAGCTGCTTCATGGGTTACTTTGTTGGACTAGTGTAACATCAGCCAAAATTTTGAGTTTATCATCCTTCTTTTTTCCTTTTAAGGCCCTCCATAATCTTGCCTTAAGTTGCTTAATCCTTATGTTGCATATCCTATTCGGGGTCAAATAATGATAGGCCATGTGGTGAAGCATTTTCTTTTCTTTATTGGCCTTCTCTAGCAACTTCTCAAGGTGAATGTTCACCCTCTCTAACCAATTTTCTCGGTCATTCTCAATTTCTTGCTCAATGGAGGTCATTTTTACCTTTTCCTTCTTTGCCATTTGCTGATTCTCTTTGATTATTTGTAACTGCATGAGATCTTGTTTGTCAGTCAGTTGTTTGTTTTCTTGCTCAAGATATTTGATGACCCATTTAGCCCTCTCTAAATTTACCATCAAGGCTTTAATCTCATCCTCTTGCTCCTTGATGATCATGTCTTTGACAATTCTTAGATCCTGAGCATCCAAGTCAATGACATCTACTCCTTGTGTCTCCTCATGGCCAACAATATCAAAATCTCTCTCTTGTCCATCACTGTCATGCATCTTTGCATTGCCTTTGTCCTTGCTATCCTGCCCAACTTGTACCTGTTTAGCTGAAGATGAAGGAAAAACCCCTCCCACTCCTTATGGAGATAGCATTTTCCTATGGTCTATAGATGAAGGCGAGACCCTTTCCACTCCTTGTGGAGATAGTACTCTCTTGGCAGTTGCAAAGAGCATCCTAGTGCCTCTTTCATAGGTAACAAACATAGGGACCCCCACAGTTTCAATTTCCTGTACCTTTTGCTATCCTGGAGGCTCACCTTCATCTTGGGGAGTTGATGAAAAGGTTTGAGGCCCCTTGAATATATCATGAGAAATTAAGGTTTCCCATGGCATTCCCAACTGATTGAGCTGATGTATAACAATAATTTTGATGATAGAGATGTTAGCGCTCAAATCTACCTTAGGCTGAAATAAGGTAAAACTCAAGGCTACATCAAACCACGCTCAGCCTCATAGCTAGCCCTACGAGGACAAGAGAGGGCTCTCTCCAGTCAATCTCGATAAAATGAGCAATAGGGTGCGAGAAGACTCTGGAATGGGAACTGATTTTAGGCTAGTAAAGAGATAGGAAAGTTTGATTTTAATTTTTTGGGTTTTTGTTGGAGAAATGGGCAAAAACAATTTTGGGTCTGGGGATAAGGCCAGATCTTTGCAGAATTCGAGTTGGGGCGAGGTAGGCAGTAGTCTTAATGCTTTTTGAGTAAGTGTATGGATGGATCAGAATGAAAAGGAGCTGAAGAGAGCAAGGGAGAACATAGATCCTCTCTAAACAGGCGAAAACATGTAAAACTAAACAAATTCAAAGGCAGAGCACTGAAATGAATGGATTCAACCTCATTTACTCATTCATTTAGTTTCAGAAGCATAAGAAGGGAATCACATACATTAAACATGAAAGAAATTACAATAAACTGAGAGAAAACACCATCAAGAACTGAAAGCCACAAGAATCCCAACAGGTGTTGCGAAACCTCTGATCTTTCCTTAGCCAAAATATGAAAAATATTTACAATAATGTGCCAAAATCTTTCCCAAGAGTCCAACCTCTCCAACCCTTGAAAATGATTGAGAAATTACATCATATAGACCATCCTAACCCATTTCCATGCCTTTAGGGGTCTAATTCTTCCTTCTAGGAGCAGTTTGAACTAATTCCAAACATAGAGCTGAAAACTAGGCATCCAAACAACCTGCCTCTAAAAGAAGGGAAACTGATTCATTACATTAAATTTTTTCTATTTTGTGAATGAATCATCTAGAATAGGTAAAAGTGAGTCCAAGTTACATGCCAACCATAAATTTACATCAAGATAACTCAAAAATTTCATCCACAAGCAAAACTGGTTCAACTGGCCGAATTCCTGAGCTGGAAGGTGAAAAATTGACCAAAAATCCATATGCGTAGCGCGCCTGAGCCATGTGCGTAGCACGTGTTTCAGCTTGATTTTGGGGCACTTCCCGGCATCCAAATTGAGTTCATGATAGCTCGTTCGAAAGCCCTGGATGCTGGCTGTGGAGCGATAAAAAGGTGTCTTTTAAACTCCTAATTACCTCACATTAATTGTCAACCCAGGGACAGCTTTTTATTTCAAGAGTGTACTCAGTCTGAGGCAGCCATTTATTCAAGAGTAATGTTATGAAATATGTAGTACAATGCTCAAAATCCAAAAGTAAATGAATTCTTGGAAAGAAATCTAACTACAGCAAAATACCTTGAAGCCTAAATCATCCATTCGGAAAAATAAGCAATGTATCAGTCAAGGGTCCAGTAACAATAACTCACCCCTTTAGAAACTGATGTAACCAAAAGTAATCAAGGAACAGATCATCAATCGGGGACTAGACAACAAATGCCAATGCCCACTACAGTTTCAGATCGTTCTGCACACCAAAGCAATCAATAATGCAAATAACAGAAAAATGGAACGACAGATAAGAAATGGAACAGCAACTAAGAAATGGAACAGAAAGAAACTGAAATGCTCTAAACTAAATCATTCACTCAAACAACCATCAATCGAGGATATAGTAGCAATAACTCATTCCTCTAGAAATTGATGCAATTAAAATCAAACTGGAACAAGACGATCAATCTGGGAACGAGGAAGCAATAACCAATGTTCTCTACAGTTGACAGTCCTGCTTTGAAGCAATTAAAAGGAAATCGAAATTGAACTGAAGCTGTTATTGAAAGTAAACTAGGAAAACTCTTTAAAAGCAAACTCTTGCAATTGATCAACATAAATGAACAGCAAAGTAAATGGACAACAAACTGGAATTAAAGGAATCGAATAACCAATCCTATTGAACAACAATCTTAAATGGAACTGAACAACAAAGCTAAGTAATTAGAAAGACACAACAAACTATAAATGTAATTGAATCAGCAACCTTAATCCAGCATCATGAACATTAATCGCAGTTATTGAAGCAATTACAATCGTAGTTATATTTGAATAGTAACTTAATTGAACAACAATGGCAATTATAAATGAGCAGCAATTAAATGGACCACAGTTCTTAATTAGACAGCGCAGTATTAGATCAGAATTATCAGCAGTACATTTCAAGTTATAATTAATAATTCTATCACTCACGCAATCCAATTATGATTTCAATATAACAAAGCAATTCTGCGAAATGTTCATAAACAAAAGATCGCTGAACAAAACAATTTAAAGAAATGAAAAAGAAATCAAACCATCACACGGCAACAATTGTAAAGATATGATACACAGCAGTAGCGTACTCCACCAGAGGTTGGGCCCTTAGCCGCCAGTGGATGCTACTGGGCTACTTCAGATGAGAAGAATGAACAACAACTCCCAAACCATATATTAATCATCAAATTGTGAAATCATTACAACAACAAAAGCTTGAGAATTACAACATGCAACAATCCCTTCTTCTTCCTATCCTATCATGAATAATCCATCATCATTCTTGAATCTCCAAGTTTGAATCCTCAATTCTCCATTATTCGAATCCCTAAAGTCATTCTGAAGTCATCCTCATCTTTGATCTCTGTTTTCATTTAAATAGAGAGATCAGAGAGAAGTTACAATAAAGATAAGTACAACATGATTTGTATTACAAAATTGGATTGTTTCCAACCAATTGATCAATAAGAAGATATATTTCCATTCATCTCTCAACAAGAGCAAGACAAATTTGGCTTTGCAGCTGAGATTTGGAGGATGGCCACAACAGCAAATCTAAGAAAATCGTGCTCAAAGAACCCTGTATTTCTCTCAGTACAAGTTGAATTTGGGCAAACCATTCTTTACAAAAGTTAATTGGGTCCGTTCTGGACAAAACCCATGTTCCAGATTTTCCAGATTCTTCTCCATTTGCTCAGAATCTCAACCGCAAAACTGTCACTCCTTATTCCAGCGCATTTCTGAGTTGACACTTTTAATGATCAAATCTTCAATCTGGAAATTACCTTGGAGACTAAAAATGGCGAATAATGCTATAACCAATTTATTAAAACTATCATTGATAAAATAATTCATAATCATCAATTTATTAGAAATAAAGGAGAATAAATAATATTCGTTCATAAGAGCATAAATCATTTATAAAATGGATTTAAATGATAAATTATAACAAATGATATAATAGAGAAGAGTAAAAATGGATGGAATAAGTGTTACAAAGTGGTCGTATTCACGGCCCAACACACCCCCACACTGAATATATTGCATGTCCTCATGCAACAAAAACTGAATGTGTTGCATGTCCTCATTCAACCTAAAGACAAAACCTATGTGTTAACCAAGCAAAAAAAAATTGTTCATCTCAGCTCATAGAACAAATGAATTCTTCCTCACTTAATAAATATTCAATTTTACCAATCTTTGATGAAGGCATAACAAATTTTACATTGACGTTCAAATTATGTGCATATGAAGTTGCAGCAAAATATGATATAAGTGACAACAACCTTCATTAACCATTTTCCCAAAAACTACAAACCAGATTTTGTTGAAATGTGGCAAGTAAATTTATAATATATAAATGCCTCTATGATCCAAAAATCAGATCGTTTTGATGCACAGATCATGAGATATAAACAAAATGGTTGAGGTGAGAGTGCATGATTTCCGAAATTTTATAAACCAATTTATCTTGAAGTTATCTGAGTATGTGTATTTTAATGATACCTCTGTGTTTTCCAGAAATCACAAGAATTGAGTTCATAGTTTTAAAATATTATGGAAATCAATTTTTACACTGAAATTGTATGCCTTAAATGAGAAAGAAAACAGAAAACATCGATCATGCGTAGCAATTCCTCCCCCTCTCTGAAAAA
>APFE030929913.1:301677-351329 GCA_000404065.3 Pinus taeda
TGCTAAACCATGAAAATTTGGTAAAGATGGGGGAATTATGTGCATTTGTGTCACTCCTCCTAGATCTTTGATAGGAAATTCAAAAGTACAAACGTGAGCCATTTCTTACCATAGTATAAGATGTTCTTCATGTGTTACTTTGAGGCTCCTTCTTCAAATGTTCCTGTCAATCGGTTAGTGAAATGGGTGGTGCTTACATCACCACTTGCATGAGATCATGTGATTCATTTTTTAAAAATTTCTATCTTTTTCCTAATCATTCACACAAAAATTCAAACATCTTTCTACCCTAGGTTCTTTAACAATCCTGTTGGAAAGTGGGTGGGGGAGCAGGGCTTTTACATGCTCCATACACAGGTTCTTACCTTCCGTTTTTAATACCCAATTCTTTCCTAACAGGCACTCATCAGATGTACACTACTCTTTAAAAATGGCTACACTCTCCCCGGCAACGGCGCCAAAATGTGGAGCGATAGAAAGGTGTCTTTTAAACTCCTAATTAGCTCACATTAATTCTCAACCCAGGGACGACTTTTTATTTCAAGAGTGTACTCAGTCTGAGGAGGCTATTTACTCAAGAGTAATGTTATGAAAGATGTAGTACAATGCTCAAAATCCAAAAGTAAATGAATTCTTGGAAAGAAATCTAACTACAGCAAAATACCTTGAAGCCTAAACCATCCATTCGGAAAAATAAGCAATGTATCAGTCAAGGGTCCAGTAACAATAACTCATCCCTATAGAAACTAATGTAACCAAAAGTAATCAAGGAACAGATCATCAATCTGGGGACTAGACAGCAAATGCCAATGCCCACTACAGTTTCAGATCGTTCTGCACGCCAAAGCAATCAATAATGCAAATAACAGAAAAATGGAATGGCAGATAAGAAATGGAATAGCAACTAAGAAATGGAACAGTAAGAAACTGAAATGTTCTAAACTAAATCATTCACTCAAACAACCATCAATCGAGGATACAGTAGCAATAACTCATTCCTCTAGAAATTGATGCAATTAAAATCAAACTGGAACAAGACAATCAATCTGGGAACGAGGAAGCAATAATCAATGTTCTCTACAGTTGACAGTCCTGCTTTAAAGCAATTAAAAGGAAATCGAAATTGAACTGAAGCTGCTATTGAAAGTAAACTAGGAAAACTCTTTAAAAGCAAACTCTTGCAATTAATCAACAGAATGAACAACAAAGTAAATGGACAACAAACTGGAATTAAAGGAATCAAATAACCAATCCTATTGAACAACAATCTTAAATGGAACTGAACAGCAAAGCTAAGTAATTAGAAAGACACAACAAACTATAAATGTAATTGAATCAGCAACCTTAATCCAGCAGCATGAACATTAATCGCAGTTATTGAAGCAATTACAATCGCAGTTATATTTGAATAGTAACTTAATTGAACAGCCATGGAAATTATAAATGAGCAGCAATTAAATGGACCACAGTTCTTAATTAGACAACGCAGTATTAGATCAGAATTATCAGCAGTACATTTCAAGTTATAATTAATAATTCTATCACTCATGCATTCCAATTATGATTTCAATATAACAAAGCAATTCTGCAAAATGTTCATAAACAAAAGATCGCTGAACAAAAAAATTTAAAGAAATGAAAAGGAAATCAAACCATCACACGGTAGCAATTGTAAAGATATGATACACAGCAGTAGCGTACTCCACCAGAGGTTGGGCCCTTAGCTGCCAGTGGATGCTACTGGGCTACTTCAGATGAGAAGAATGAACAGCAACTCCCAAATCATATATTAATCATCAAATTGTGAAATCATTACAACAACAAAAGCTTGAGAATTACAACATGCAACAATCCCTTCTTCTTCCTATCCTATCATGAATAATCCATCATCATTCTTGAATCTCCAAGTTTGAATCCTCAATTCTCCATTATTCGAATCCCCAAAGTCATCCTGAGGTCATCCTCATCTCTGATCTCTATTTTCGTTTAAATAGAGAGATCAGAGAGAAGTTACAATAAAGATAAGTACAACATGATTTGTACTACAAAATTGGATTGTTTCCAACCAATTGATCAATAAGAAGATATATTTCCATTCATCTCTCAACAAGAGCAAGACGAATTTGGCTTTGCAGCTGAGATTTGGAGGACGGTCGCAACAGCAAATCTGAGAAAATCGTGCTCAAAGAACCCTTCGTTTCTCTCAGTACAAGCCGAATTTGGGCAAACCATTCTTTAGCAAAATTAATTGGGTCTGTTCTAGACAAAACCCATGTTCCAGATTTTCTAGATTCTTCTCCATTTGCTCAGAATCTCAACCGCAAAAGTGTCACTCCTTATTCCAGTGCATTTCTGAGTTGGCACTTTTAATGATCAAATCTTCAATCTGGAAATTATCTTGGAGACTAAAAATGGCGAATAATGCTATAACCAATTTATTAAAACTATCATTGATAAAATAATTCATAATAATCAATTTATTATAAATAAAGGAGAATAAATAATATTCATTCATAAGAGCATAAATCATTTATAAAATGGATTTAAATGATAAATTATAACAAATGATATAATAGAGAAGAGTAAAAATGGATGGAATAAGTGTTACAAAGTGGTCGTATTCACGGCCCAACACTAGCTATCCAACCCAAGTGAAATTTCCCAATTTTGAGCTCATTTGCCCCTCCAAAACTTCATTCTCCCAGAAGTACTTCCTGCTGGTGCAAAAGGTGGGAGCAAGGTGGTTTTCATGGTGTTTTTGGGCCTTTTGATCATCCAGAACTTGATGAAATGCTTCAAAAATACTTGAGCATGCATAACTTACCATGAAAAACCCAAAAATATAAAGTTTTCCTTCAGCAAGTGTCCCAATCAAAAGAGAGTGCGTCGATGCGCTACTCATATAGCTGAAAAACCTGTTTTTAGGCCAAAATATTTCAAAATGACAAAAAATTATCCGAATTTGCTCAAATTCGGAGCGAAGACCCTCCATCATGTACTATCTCCAGCCAATGAAGCCTCGGCCAAAATCTGGAGTGGATCAGGCCTTTTCCGTCGTTTTAGTGCTCTGCTCAACCTCCTCTTTAGAATCTTCATTTTTGCTTTGCAGACATGCATGCAAGCCCAATAATGATTTTTCATATGATGGAACATGTCTTTGTTTCTATCCTGATCCTATGAATATACCTGCATTGATGAAGAAGGTGAGACCCCTTCCACGTCATGTGGAGATAGTACTCGCGCTGCCGATGAAGTCAACGAGACCCCTTCCACCCCGGGTGGAGATAGTACTCGTTGTGATGCTGCAAACAAAGCCCTGTGGCCTCTCTAATATGTTACCACAAATGGTGCACTGCTATGCTCCATCTCAATACATCAACCTTAATGGTTGAGTCACTGTCCTGCTCATATCCTTGCTCATAAACTGAATCCGTCTCTGACATGGCTTTGAAAACAAGATGTCTGCAATATGTATGTTGATATAGGTGTAGTGAAAACAATAGTTTCAAAAAAACCAAATATGTCACATATGTATCAAAGTATCATAGGAAAACAAGCCACAGTGGCAATAGCTCTGTTAAGTGGATTGGCATAAAAATAGTCTCTGTTTTGATCACAAGTGAATTTGACAAATGAGTAGAAAGTGTAATGTAGTGTGCAGCCTTTGTAATGCTGGATAAAATTTGTCAAAGGGGAAAATGAGTATGGGTCTGTGTTTTGTCAATGGAGAATGGGAAACAATGTGAAAATGACCATAGTAAAACAATAGCAATGACAGTGGTAATATAATGGCAATGACAGCAGTGATGAAATGGGAAACTGAGAGCGTGAGGGCCGTGACACTTTGACAGTAGATGTATAAACATATATATTAACAACACAAGCTTGGAAATCCTTCACAAGACCATCAACATGTCTTTCAAAACCCCAAGAAATGAATTTGCAATGAACCTAGGGTTTACACATTTCTCCTCATCAAATACTTGTTTCCCCACTTTGAAAACACCACAATCATGCTAAAAAATCACTGAGAAACCATTAAAAACCTACTTGCAAATTGATTGTGTTGATTTGGTGTGAAACTGGACACAAGGGCAAATTTTTTTAGCTCTGAGACTCTATGGGTAGTGCGCCCAC
Organism: Pinus taeda; assembly: GCA_000404065.3. Classification (NCBI taxonomy): domain Eukaryota; kingdom Viridiplantae; phylum Streptophyta; class Pinopsida; order Pinales; family Pinaceae; genus Pinus; species Pinus taeda. The sequence continues at coordinate 305,815 of APFE030929913.1, forward strand.
CCAATGCGTAGTGCGCTACAAGTGCGTAGCGGCCTTGTTATTTTACACAGGCTGGGGAGGCTATATGCGTAGCACGCCACATAGTGCATTTTGCAGGAGTCTTTTGGAGGCCTTCCTAATGTCCAAATTGAGCATGTGATAGGTATTTGGAAATCTCTTGGAGTCTACTTTCCAACCCAAGCAAAATTTTTCAATTTGGACTTCATTTTCTTTGTCATAAATCAAATCTCCCAAAACTTGTCAAAATGAGCAGAATGAGGCTGCCTCAAGGCAGAGCGCTGTTGCAGTCAACTTTTGAAGGTCTTTCTCAACTTCAAATTGAGCTCATGATAGCTCATTGAAAAGATATTTGTGTCTAGTTATCCTTTGATGCATCAAGAAAATCATTTAGCCAACCATGCTAGGAGAAAGCTTTATTTTCCCAAGGTTACTTCAGAGGTGCATTCAATTCTCCTGAGGCAAGGGTATTTTTGACATTTCTCTAAAACCATGATACCTGTGTAAAAAGTGAGGGAGGGTTTTCTTAGTTGGCATGTTTTGGATAAAAACCTCTCTCAGGTTTCCAAAATTCATCTTTGATTGCGCTGAAACATCTTTTGAGTGAAACTTATCCCGGTGTGTGAAACAAGGAATTTTGTCGAAATGAAGCGAAATGAAGGGATAAGGGGCTTCTAAATTCTTGGGGAAATTTTGGGAAGTAGGGATGGATGATAGGAAGTAGGGGAAAGGGGAATCTCATAGATTGAGTGAGGGGAAGGGGTCCAAAAGGGAAAAACATAGGCCTAGCCTAGAAAATTGCCAAGTTGTGGCAAGAAACTAGGGTTTGTGCAAAAATGAGGAAGTTTGGGGATCTCAGTGATGGGAAGTGTTTAATAAGGTACATTAAGGATAGGGGAAGGTGTGTGAACATCAGGATACAATTTTTTTCGATGATTTGACCATCCAAGAGAAATTACCTCCAAAACCCTATGAGAGGGAAATGGACCTTACCTAGGCACAACTGAAGCATGAACAAGATGTAAAATGACCCAATGGAACTTGACATGATGATGAAAACCCTCTAAATAATGGTACACTCAGCTGAATGGTGACATGGACGGACATTTGGACAATTTTGAAAAGAGTGAAAACAAACCCTAGACCTAATGCCTAGTGACCAAATTTTTCTTGAAGACTTATTGAAATGACAAAATTTGACCTTGACAACTTAAAATCACTTTGTAAGAGCATGTTTGATCACTGAAGGAAGGCTGCAAAGGCTGACACTAATAAGAGAAATGGTAAATACTGATGAACTGATGTGGGTATGGTTTTGTCTTTGAAATCACTATCATCCTCTCTATGTTTTTGCATATGAAATAAGGGATACTCATCATTCTTACTCTAGTGAAATGCATGAGCAATCTGATATGGTAAGCATAAAGTCTGGAAAACCTACCCTCACAAGTAAAATACTCGATGATGAGTTTCATGAGTGGAGCATACCGATCCTCCAAAAATCTGAAAGGGAACACTCTACTATTTCTACCATGATACTTAGCCTTGATGTAAGGTACATAATGTTCCCTACTGATATGTTGTCTCTTGTCCCATTTCTCTCCTACATCTGGGATTCCTGTGGCCTCTACAATGATGGTGGATGATAGAGTGAACGTTACCCTGGCAAGATGTACCACATTGTTTTCCATGTTTATCATAAACAGTCTTACTAGCTCATGGTGAAGTTTAACTCTTTCGGCCATCTCGCAAAACTCAAAACATGACTGATATCTAAAGCATGTGGTGGCTAATGGGCAAGCAAGTAGTTCACTCATTCTGATAGGTTCCTCCCTGATAATCTTGCCACCTTTGTGAGGTTTTCTCTACTGCAAAATCCTTTCCCTAGAGCTGTCACTAAGAGTGTCCTCCTCATAATCATAGTCACTGTCCCTCTCCATGTTTGTCCCTCTTGGGATGGTTTAATGAATGGTGGATAATTAGGTTAGGGAAAGATGAATATAAAGAGATTTATAAAAGGGAAATAATGATGGAGTGAAATAAGAGGGTATGTGGGGTTTATAAGGGAGCTAGGGTTTGATGTGAGGGAGTTTAGGGTTTGATAAAGGGGTTAATTTTAATAGGGAGATGGGGGAAGGGAATATGAGTGAAGTGAGACAGGATTAAAGGGTAGGTTTAGGGCATGTGAAAATGGGAATATTGAGACAAGGAACAAGAGTTTTCAATGGTGAAAATAGGGTAGAACGACAAACTAGGGTTTGAGTCTTAGGAGGCAAAAAACATATTTCAAGCATGAAAACCCTAACTAAGCTCAAAAGTGAGTGTACTTACTTGTTTAGAAGGAAAATGTAGCAATTAGGGTGATTGGAGATGAAACTTAGTGGTTTTGGAGCCTCATAGGTCAATGCGCAATGCCCTGAACCCAATGCACAATGCCTCCTTGATGCACAGTGCCCTTGTATTTTTCTGAAGGAAGTTTGGCTCTGATGCGCAGCGCTAGACTCCCAATGTGCAAAGTAGAGTTTCACTAAATTTTGTGTTTTCTTTCTCTTTTGTTCAATCTCCCTTCAAAACATGATTTTTTCTCTTTCTTTGAAGTTTTCACAATGAAATGACTTCCACAAATGACTTGGCTTTATATTTCCTTCTCACTTTAATTTTTTTTATTCAAACCCACTTTTCAAAAGTTTTGCATGACTCTTTTAAATGCTCTGTTTTTATACTTGAAGTTTGATCCTTTTCTCTGGAAATTTGATGAACTAATGCTTTGATGTTTTGATTTCGCAGTGGGAGGAATTGGCAAGATGACTAGGAGTAGCTGAATAATACTTATTACATATAGGAACCATAAAATTACATCAAATTACATGGAAATAAAACAATAAAATACAAATTCTTTGTTTTACCTCAAAACAAGTTTTGAGGTTAAAGAGCTTTATTTAGCTTACAAAAAGGAAATTTATGATTTGTTGAACTTTATTTACCCCCTCATGTGTCTGCTAACATTTATGACTCTTTTGAATGACCATGGTGAAAAACCCTAAGACCTAGTGAAACTAAAGTCTAATACTGATTTTTATAAATGATGTGAACAGGAATGACTATGAATGACTGAAAAAATATGTGAAATAGGCTAGTAGGTATATAGCATGAGGGACAAATGAAATGAAACCCTAACATCAGTTGATCCATGACCTAATGGAGTGCAACTCATCAATGTGACACCTAATATGAAATGTAAAAGATAAATTTGATCACTGATGGCAGTGTGAAAGCACTGACACTAACATTGGCTCCAATGGGGATGGTAGCTCCTTGGAGGTGCCAAGAACTATATATCTCTAGAAAAAGTAGACTAGTACCTCTTCCATTGGGAAATATGGTCAATACATTTCAAAAACTGAAACCGATACTATTATATTGACTCAAGACTCAAACTTACTCAAGACTCAAATTGACTCAAGACTCAAACTGACAAACTAATACAAAACTCAACCTTATACAAAACTCTCAACTTTATAGCCTTCACCTCGGGCCCCAAGCTGAAATGAATCATATTTTTTGAACACTTGCAATAAAAAGAAAATGTATATACAATGGTCACTTCATGACTTCAGAAATCACCTTAGAAGAAGTAGCGCTTCAGGAGCCTACCATTTACTGGTCCTCCTAAACAATCTTGTCCATCCACCTCTTTGAGCAGGAATGCATTTTTTCTTCTGTATGTAGCAATCTTGTAGGGACCCTTCCATAAGTTTTCAAACTTGCCATGCTAGCCTTTATCTTCATTCCTTGCATCCCACCAGAACACCACATTGTCAAGCTGGAATTTATCTACTTTAGTTTTCCGATAATAGATCTTTTTGATATTCTCTTGCAATCTGAAAGTATTTTAGAAGACTTCCTCCCATGTTTTCTTTAAATGTATCATTTGATTTATTCTTCGTTGAAAATCATCTTCCTTACTACCGGCTTCCTGCAAAAGTTTCACAACTGGGACTGCCAGGGATGTCAGAAAGACTGTATCAATGCCATATACAATTTTAAATGGAGACATGCCTATAGACTTATTTTGGCTTACTCTGTCCACCCACAAAGCATTAACTAACTTCTTATGCCAGCCTTTCTTGTTTGTTTCCAGTAGTTTTTTAATGATGTTCACCAATGATTTATTAGATGATTCAGCCAGACCATTACCTTACAGGTAATATGCTGTGGAGTGACCCAAGGTAATCTTATACTTGTTGCAAAAATTGATCATCTTCTTGGATTTGAACGCAGTTGCATTATCTGTTATGATTTTGCTAGGACAACAAAAATGAGATAAAATATTTGATTCCAGGAATTAAATGATTACTGTGTCTATTGCCTATCTGGTCGGGATTGCTTCAATCCACTTGGTAAAATAATCCATTGTTGTTAGAATCCACTTCTACTGAGCTGAAGATGTTGGATGGATCTCGCCAAGAAAATTGAGGCCCCATTGCTGAAAAGGTGCGCTGAATTTACTAAATTAAATGATTTCATAGTTTCCTCCATCCATTTCACCATGCTATCCTTCTTCAACATATTAATGATTTCTCTCAAATGTTCAGCGAGATTAGCTACAAATCTTCGTAAGAAATTCATCTTACCGTTGAATGTTTGTATTTCCTTCTTGTTCTTGGGAAAATATATCTGTTGAATTGCTTCTACTCTTGATGGATCAATGCAAATGCCTTCCTTCGAGATAATATGGCCAAGAAGCTTCCCTTCATCCATAGCAAAGAGACTCTTATTTGGGTTAAGTGATATCCCAAATTTTCTGCATCATTGAAATACAATCTTTAAATGGTAAAGGTGCTTATCATTTGAATTTGAAAACACTGTCAAATCATCAAGATATACAACTAAAAATACATCTTTTTCATTTGCAAAAGCAATGTCCATGGTGCACTGAAACGTGGCTCCAACATTTTTTAAGCCAAATGACATCTTGGTATAATGAAATGTTCCCCAAGGAGTGGTGAATGTTGTCTTGTCCCTGTCATCTTCATGCACTAAAATTTGATTGTATCCTGAATATCCATCGAGCAGCGACATACGAGATGCTCCAACTACTCTCTGAAGGATGTGATCCATTTTCAGCAGTGGGTAATTGTCCTTCAATGACACTTTATTTAAATTTATGAAATCAATGCACAATCTGATCTCCTTGGTCTTTTTCCTCACAGGAACAAGATTAGAAATCCAATTATAAAATCTAATTGGAACAATTATACCAGCATTGTATAATCTATTTATCTCTTTTCAATTGGAGGTAGCAACTTGGGATTAATCCTTCTTAGCTTCTGACAGGATGGCTTTTGATTTGGCTTGATGGGAATTGTGTGCTGAATTATGTCTTTGTTATACACCTTTAAATCTGAATAATCCCAAGCAAACACATCAGTAAATTTAGATAATAATTTGACATATTTAGATTTTACCTCGGGGGATAGTGACTTTGATAGTTTCATAAACTTTGGCTTCTCAGCTGTTCCAAGATTCACATCTTCAACACCCTTATCTGTTGGCACCAATCTTGGCTTCCTAGCCATATCATCCTAATCGAAGAGTTCTTCTAAAGGAATAAGGCCTTTACGAATGACATTATCCTTTAGCTGCAATACTTCCATCTAATTCACTTCAATTTCCGGTTCATCATCATCTCGCTCAGGATCTATGGACGCATCCTTGTAGTTGCCTTCATTTTGCAAAAAATCATTAATCTCCTTATCATCCCAAAAGACTTGCCAATACCTTAGATTGTCAGGGACAGCTGGACGATGCTTGACATGGATCTCAAACTTTTTATTGGATTCATCGGGATCTTAAAATTACTAGCAGCAGTAGCTAGTGAATCTGCAATTACATATTGTGCACGTGGAACACATGTCAAGGTATAATATGGAAACATATTTAGGATATCTAAAATTGCATTACGGTAGGGCCTCATCCTTGAATTTTTGGCTTGATATCCACCCTTCACTTGCTTCATTATCAATTCTGAATCCCCATAGATTGATATTCTTTTTGCTTTCAGCTTTTTTAGAATCTTCAATCTTGCAATCAACGCTTTATATTCAGCTTCATTATTAGAACAGTCAAAGGCCAAATTATATGAGCAAATTCTTACATTACTAGGGACCTTGTTGGGTTGAAAAATAGGGCTGTGGATCTAAATCCCAATGTCAGCACCATCCTTATCCACAACTCCATCAAAATCCATGTTCCATAGGCCTGATTCTTCCTCTAAGTGCTGAAATTATTTTTCATCTTCTTTCTTACCTTTACTGGTTTCTTCAATTTGCTACTGCTCATTACCTTTCTGCTACTGCTGGAATGTAGACTGCTCAGAGGTACTTGCAAGTTTTTGACTTTCTTGATCCAGGATTGATCTGAAATTCTTTGAAATCTCTGGCACATCTTCTACTTCAACTAGCTGACTATCAATATCATTCAAGCCACTATCTGAATATAATACAAATGATTCTAAATCTATATGTATAGCATTAATCAGCCGATTTAATGGTTTATCCTTGCTTGTAATCATGTACTTCATTTTCTTCTCCTTATATAATTTTCTCAATTGACCAAACACAGGAATGGTAGCATAACAGAAATCTAGTTGTAAATTTCCTTTAAGCTTTGCACCCCATGATCTAGATAAAAGCATACCAAACTGTGGCAGAATGCCTGCAACAACCACATCCATGAGAGCATTCTTGGCTAGGATTTGATCTAGAGACACCACCAAGTCTTTGATAAAACCAATACATTGGACTCTACCAGAATCAAAAGAATAGAGGTCATGAGATTTACGAGTAATGTCAAGGCCCAGTTTCTCCATAATGGCTTTTGGCATCAGATTATGGGAGGCTAAAGAATCAAACATGGCATTATGAAGGACATACTCATGCAATATAAGGCTTATATAGAATGGAGGCACCTCACTATGCTCAGACTGACCTTCTAAAGTAGGGCCAAAGATGACCTACAGGCGATCATCTTCTACATTGACCATATCAAATAAATGATTTCAAAATTTTGGACACTTGGTTTTTATAACTGTTGTTCTTCATCAATTCAGTCAAAGGAATTGAAACCTTTAATTTAGCAATCTCATTTTCTTAACTAAAAGCTGAAACTTTATCTACCTCTTTGACTGAGGAATCCTTCTTTCCCACTTTGTCCTTTGCTACACTTTGCTGATTGGTCTTCTCATTTGTTGATGGTCCTTGACTGGAATTTGGGTCAGAAGGTTCCTTCCCTTTCTTCTAAGTGTTTGAAGAGTCATTCTTGAGTTGTGCCTCTTGTTGCTTTTGAATTGGGCTGACTGGTACATCTCTACTTCTCAATGAATATTGTTTCTCCTACACTGTCAATGCATTCATATATCCCCTCTGATAATCATTTGATTCATCCTCTAAAACCCCTTCATTTGCTAGTATGAAATCTTCATCTGTTTGAACATTTGAAACCTCTGAATATTATTCATCTTCCATGGGAAAAATGGGCAAACTATTAGCAGTAAAGAAATGATTTTCTTCCACCATTGGATCATCATCATCTTCACTTTCCATTCCATGCACATAAGTTTGCTACAAAGGTGTTTTGACTTGCTGCTGTGATGACTGATCTTGTGCCTTCTACTCCCTTTGCTTCATCTGGAATTGAGGTTGTTGCTGTCCTCTGAAATTTGGATTTCTAATTGTGTTCTTAGGCTTATCTGCAATTTCTAATTGATCAAACATCTTTTCAATTTTCTGATGTATATGATCTGCTTTAACATCTGAAGAAGAAGCTTCCTCCTTTATAGTCACTTTCTTTTCAGTCTTCATCCTTGCTCTCTTGGCCAGCAGATTTGTCTCTACACTCATTGTGTTCTTTTGCATGTCCTCAAGTGTGGTAGGATCTCTTTCTCTCAATTGATATGCCATATTAGCATCAAAGCCATCAGGAAATTTGATCAATGCTAAGCCCATTGGTGGCTTAATGTCAGCTGGAATAGCATTATAAACTATATTGAACCTTACACAGTAGTCTTGGACACTTTCCCCAACATTCCTTTTTATATTTTCATACTCAAAAAGAATTTGGAGTGGATTTTTCTTTACCTCCCATTGGTCCAAGAATTGTCTATGTATAATCGACAAATTATTGATGGATCGCACTGGTAATGCTCTAAACCACTTTCGAACCTCACCTCCAAAACTTTGTACAAATAAACGTATGGTTACATTCTCTTCATCTACCTCATGGAGATCATAGAAGTCATTCTTTCTGTCAACATGCTACTGTGCTATGATACCTTGAGTGGTATCGAACAATGGTATCTTACTTTGGTAATCAGCAAGCATAGCATCGAAATTTTGAGGCAGAACGAGAGGTGCATATCTAGCAGCCATGGCTCGTGGCAAATTTGAAAATAATGATGAAGTAGCTAAGGGATTTGTGACAGAAAGAGGAGTTTATGTAGCGGAAGTGATGGGTGTTTAAGGGGTAATGATAGGCTGTTGAGGGATTGAAGGTATGAATGGTGTTGTGGAATGACTTATAGGAATATAAGGAATTGATGATGAAGCAAAAGATGTTGAAGCTGAATCAAAGAGTTCGGGAATTTTATTGGTGGTGACAGATGATTGAGGATAATTTTGAAGATTTTGGTTAATTATCAAGTTTGCTTGTTGGGTTTCAAGCTCGTTGACGAATTCTAGGTCTGCAACTATGTCCAACAATTCATTGTCAGATGAGGTTCTAAACAAGGATAGACCAAAGTATTCATCAAAAGGAAGATCTTTGAGGAACAACCACTTCACAGGGCATGAATGAGATCTGAAAACCAGTCTAGGACTTGATACACTCTCTTGTCTGAGTATCCAAAGGATAAGATTAGGATTTTCAAGTACGGGAGGAGGATCGGGATCAGGGTTGGACCTGGTGTATCTTCTTGAAGATAGTGTGTGTTAGTGTTATGCTCCTATACCAATAGGTGTCATATTTCATGATTGACTTGATGAGCTCTGTAATATGTTCATACCTTTCCTTGTTACAAAGGTTTTCCATATTGTTAAAAAATCAAGAAAATTTAAAAAATGTAAAGAGGGTATACCCTAAAAGAAAAATGAAAGGGTAAAAAGAATAAAGTGGTCAAAAAAATGAAAGACATGAACCCCAAACAAAAATAGACCAGGAAAGTGTGCAAATCCAGATGCCACTACTATTTCATTTTCTGTAATAAGAAATTGTGTGCAGCTTATTAAACTTTTGCCACAATTTATGAAGAGTCAAACATCTTAAACATGGCTCATTAATTTTTCAATTTCATGCAGTAGAATAGAGAATAAAATATGACCAAACTGTTTAATCTTGGCAGATAAGTAGATAGGTAGAGTAAATAAAAAGGAGCTCAACAGTTTAATTTGAGCCCTTGGATGTAATAAGTGCTGACTTAGGTAGGCTTGCCATGTAAAAGAAAAGGATGATTTGATAAGGGTTTGCCAGTCTAAGTACACCCAAATAAAGAAGAAAAAATGTAAGGCTAAAGTAGATAGGGTAGGTACATGGTGTTGCAGAATGATACTTGTGATGAAAAATGTTTCTAAATGTGTTAAATTTTACTTTTATCACAAAGTGCAAGGCAGACATTTCACTTGATGTAGTTCAAGCCAAATAAGGTTAAATAACTAACTTCCATTCACATTTTTCCCTAAATACTTCACTAATTTCCCCCTAAGTATTAAGGTCTTTGAAAATCAAACAGGCTCAGATCATTTCTCTGACTTTTGGAGGGACTGGACCCCCGACCCAATGATCTAAAAGCTTAAGTACTCAAAATCATCCATCATTCATTTCGTTTCATAAAGTTTTCTAAGTGAAAAAACCTCTTTTACGTAGGAAATGCATAATATCACCTAAAAACCCATATTCCCACTTTAGCCTAAGTTTAAATGTAAATTCCGGATATTTTAACTTGGCGCTTATCATCTTGTTTCATATTAATTTGTAACTATTATTATATAACTCCCAAATAAATTTTAACCCTTCCCGTAATATGTAATTATATATAAATCCCCCAGTTTTTTATATAATTCCCGCCTCGATGGTATATAACCATTATATAGTTAATCGGGATTAATAAATTTATCTGAATTTTATTAATAACCTACTCCGCCTCGCCATATGGGATTAATTAACCATTTGGGTTAATTAATAACCATCCCCCGACCAATCAAAATTCCCCTAATACGATTAAAACTTTGTTTATTGTGCTGGGCCCCGTTGCATAATTCCCCACCATCTCGAAAGCCCGTGAGCCGTCCGATCATCACCTTTTCATCCAACGGTTGACGGAAATATCGCGCCCCCCTGGTGACCGCTCTTTAACTCGCAATCACTAGGTAGTTTTTCGCTGTACATCCACCATGCATCACCCATTCCATATGCTCGCTCGCCCTTCTTCTAAAACCGCCCGACTCCAAAAGCGGTGTGATCAAATCGCTTATTGCACTCCATATAATGCCAAAGTGTCCCATCATGCTTATGTCATTAGCTCGATAAAGCCAAAAAGACCTGCTAACCTTAGTTTTGTTAAATAAAACTAACTAAATGTCATTTTCACTATTATTCTCTACAAACTATGCTCCCATGCAAATTAACGTCCAGTCAATTGTTCGAGCATTCAGCCCACCACCCAGCCAAGAAACTCTAGAATTACGCTCTGCAGCCTGTCATTCAACCTGCAATTACACAATTTACCTCCTTAATCCAGGTATTTACCGAATTTACTTTGCAACCCTGCAATTTCAGTTTTCCACTGAGAATTTTACCAGGGAAGGCCAAATTCAAAGTTAAAAACAGTCTATAGCTGCCATAAAAAGACCACAAACCTGCTATTTAGGCTGTTTTCCCATAGAAAGCCTAAATTCATTTTGAATACACAAGAACCAAATATGGAAACTCCCATAGCTCTGAATGTTGCGCCGATGAATGCAACCCATAAAGACTTAGATTATTTACCCCTGGCTGACAAATATTTTCAAATAAAAGATTTATTTGGTGATAATAACCATCTCAAAATATTTTTCCAAATCAAAGATAGTCATCTAAATAATTCTGATATTTTTGGACTGTGGGAATCCAACCTTCCCATGTATTTCCTCCCCTCAATCCATGTTTTCCCAGAGATAATTCATCATTGTTGTGCCAACTATGACCCTGCCCATAGAGAAGTTATGTCCCCATCCCAAACTATCCTTTTTCCCATAATTGCTAAATCCATCAATGAAATGATACAGTTCCACTCCACTCAGCCCCTTGCTTCTCTTTCCCTAGGGTATTTACTTGACAAGGCCCGTCAGTTATCTCAATCAGAAAGAAACTGCATTTCCCAAACCTTCATGTTGCCAAACTACCAGCCCAAAGGTCCACCTCCTTAACTGCAGAACTTTTTCACTGAAACTGGAAGACTAATTATTGATATGATATCCCTGATCATAAGATTTAACTCTAGTGAATATGTTGATGAGATTACCCTAGTGTTATTATCAATCTTCAATCCAGGACAGCCCCCTGTTGTCAGATATGACTATGCCACTTTCATTGCCAATAAAATCCATGATCAATTCATGAATTTGGAAAGAGAAGGAGTTTTCAAGTACACATCTTTTATATACCATCTTTTGTTATATCATCAGCCAGACAAATTTTCTTTCACCATTAGGAAATTGGACTCAAAAGGAAATCGAAGGTCTGTGATCTTTTGGAGTTCAATATTTCATAAAACCCTAGAGTCCCCCAATACTTATAATGAGTTCATTGACTTATTCGTTCATCTAGCAACCTCTATGTTGATAGGAGTTTCCCTTGCTAGGATTAGTGGTAACATGAAGAAGATTCTACAACTCTTCAAGTAGTACATGATAGGGGACTGGTACTTGTACAAAAACCACACAAAAATCAGAATGTATGGGTGCGAACTTTGCCCTTTCAAGTTGCCTAAATATGTGCCCATGAGATTGTTTGCACTAGAGTATTTTAGACAGATCATAAATGCAGACTTAGTCCATTTTTGTGCTGCCAAGAAGAAGGCTCAGTTAAAAATAAAAAACCAACTAGGCCCTTTTGTCATCAATTATAGGGATGCATGGCAAGAAGCTGAAAAGATTTTAGAAGACCACCTTAGATTGAAGAAGAGTTTTTGGTGGGTGCCATATGACCCAAATAGTTTCATATGTGACAGAAGGACAAGAAACAGGCTATCAGTTTATATACATCATAGGATCCCAGAAATTGAACAGTTTACAAATCAGGATGAATGGGTAGAAGGGACCCTAATAGAAGAAATTAGTGAACAAGAAAAGATGGAAAATGCTATGAAAGATCTTGAAAAAACCCTTGACCTAGACTCTTTTGGACAGGTATCATTCAAGCTACCTCAACAATTAGAAATTGGTACATCCTCTACTGCAACTTCTCAGTAGCCTACACACGAAACCAATATACCAGCTACAAGGGCTTCCAAAGGCAAAGAAATAGAGACCACAGAGTAGCCCACAATGATAGATTAGCCTGCAATGTCCAGAGAATAGAGTCAAGTGCAAGTTCCTCTAGCCCAAGCTAAAGCAGCAGAAAGCCTAGCGTTGTCAACTCCTCTAAATGAGGAAAGACATAAAAAAGAGAGGCAGAGAAACGACCACACCTATCAATGGACCCACAGGAGAGCTTGAAGCAAAGAGGGAAAGACTCAACCCTCTGTCAGAAGAGGAAATAATTGAAGAAACTGTAGATAGCCAGAGAGAAGAAAGAGCTAGCCAACAAACTTTCACAATGGGAGGAACATCAGCTAGCTCACAGATGCAAGAGTGAGAAAAACAACACAATACAGAAGTGTCATCCCTCAAGCCACAAAGCAAAAAGGCCTCAAACATCAAGAAGACCTTTACAGAGATAAAAGCCAGAAATGACCCTGTAAGGCTTCAAATTTACAATCAGTATTTGAAAATGGCCCCCACAAACTAGCAGAGATTAATGTCAGCCTGTGAAATTAAAGAAGGAAAAATGTTGTTGAGTTACTTTAAGCCGATGGTGCAACAACCCTAGTCAACAACAGATTACATTATAACCAACTTGGAGGTCTTAGCCAAAGATATTCATCTTATGGATCAGATTGAACTTCACAAGCAGACTGGGGAAATGGTTTATTCCACATTGACTGACAAAGGAATGCTAGCCCACAAGTTACAAAATTCCTTGGACAATACAACTGCTCAATTAAATTTGGAGAAAACCTCCTCTCTAGCCAAGGATAACAGGATCAAATCATTAGAAGAGATCATCATTGGATTAGGAAATGATCCCAAAGATGCTAAAGGCATAAAGGCACTAATCAAGAAAAAGGAAGAGGACATTGCTACCCTAAGGAAACAACTGAAACTACCTCCTTCAAGGCATCCACAAACTGTACAAGTTATACAACAGAAATCTGAAGAGGACATGATGGACCTGCTCTTGAAACTTAATAAAAGTCTAAATGATACAGAGAAGGCATTAGAAAAAGCACTGAAGGAAAAGCAGGGAGAGTCGACCTCTCAGCCTCCTTAGGTAATCCCCATAGTCTCAACTGTAGTCCCCTCTACACTCGGAACAATATTAGTCCCAAATGTCCCAGCAGTCACAACAGAGGTAATTACAGGAACAATTGCAACAGGTACATCAACAGCAAGTACAACACGATGTATCAGTACTAATATGAGCACAGAAGAATTGATAAAATCCATGGAAGAATTGAGACTACAAGTTACAGAGTTGAAACAGGTGAAAGAACAATTGGCTAAGGCAGAGAAAAATTATGATATCTCCAAAATAAGTGTTGTGGAAAAAACTAGGGAGATCAAAACCTTAGAAAGTAAAGTAAAAACATTAGAACAAGAGCTCACTTTTGATAAGCCCTTGGCAGAGATCAGGAAAATCCTTTGGGCTAATATCATTTAGTCTATAAATGAAATATGGTCATCTATCCAAGTGATTTATGAGCAAATCGACTTAATAAAAACAGCCCGTGTAGCAATTCAGCAAACAAGAGCACAGTTGGGTAAAATGCTAGATGAAGCCAACAGGCTTATACATTTTTTGAATAACAGAAATAGAGAACAACTGGAAGTACTTTGTATCTCATACAGGACAAACACCATTTTGGAAATCAAAAGGGTTCTAACCAAGAGAACCTTGATGCAGAACTTAGAGAGAAGGTGCCAAGATATGTAAGTAGAAATCAATTCTTTTATAGAGAAATTCATAGTTTTGCAGAGTAAAGGGATACCAAGTCCTTTGGTCATTAATGATAATTTAATGAAACACATTGATTATGTAGATAAATTGAATAAGTATGCTGGAAATCAAGCTAGCTCATCATTAAGTGCATCAGGAGTGAAAGCACTTCCCACAGGTTGAGTTCTCTATGACAGCTTACAGAACTTATTCTACATTGAGCATGAGGTAAAGCATCCATTCACTATCTAACCTAATTTCTTCAGATATTTAGAGACTGATGAAACTCTCCGGAAACTTCAGAAGCACAAATTTCCAGAGCATAAATGGTGGGAAGATATGTTAGAAATTTTGTAAATTTACCTTTGGTAAAATGTAAATTTTGGGCTATTTACCTTGTTGAGATAAACATAGATGAATGAAGGTCAAACAGGTCGAAGTGTATTAGAGCATATAAAGAGTATCAGTTAAAACAAGACAGCCAGCATGAAGTTACCATAGAAAAAAACAACAAGCCAAATTCTAGGGCTTGCCTCCAGCACACTCAGAAAGAAGAGGAACAACACAACATCAGTTCACCTTTATCCTATCTTGGAGACTAGTTGTCTCTATTTTCTTGTAAAATATGATTATTCATCACTAGAATATATCTCACTCTATTATGATATATTTTATGTAAAATATTGTGTATAAATATTCCCTCAATTGGAGTATTGAGGGTGGATTCATATACATTGCTGTAATACTGTTTTTTTGGAATAAAGTGCTAATTGGATCAAATTTTCGTATGGCTTGTTGGACAAAGAATTAATGCACGAGACTTTTCATAGATTTCTTGAATCAAACTCCAGATCAATAAGTCCTCTATACCTTATGTTTTAAAGTTTTCCTTGTTTACTATATCATCTTTGTTTCACATCTGAATGATAAACAAAAAAGAGTAATTCAGAATATGCTTGATTGCACTCTGTCTTCAAAAGTTATCATTTTCGATGTTTTCTTCTGAATTAGAATAAACAAAGAAATCTTAATTGCTCCTGTTTCCTAATTCTTCCACTTTGATTATTTATTAAAGAATACTTAACTGCTCTTTATTAGTAATCATTCATGTTTCCTCTTCAAATAGATTGAAGGATTCTTAACTGCCCTTCACCTATTTTGAAACCATTCCATCTATTCCAAGTCTTTATTTGTTCCCTATTTGACCATCTTGCCCTATGAAACCATCCTTTGTTAAGAAATGAAGTCCAGTTAAGCCATCTTACTTGACTCCATTAGCCTAATGGACTAAACTACTCACTCTTATCCCTTTGCTATTGAATCTTACCACCCAAATTCAAACAAACTCCTAAACTTCACAACTAGCCTAATATCTTTAAAGAACAAAGCTAAAACTTGAAGAGAGAGCCCTCTCTAGATGCAGATTGGCTAGAATCTATATCTAAAAGATTGGTTTGTGGTTACTTCGACCTCCTTTCCCTTTCCTACAACTTTTGGGAAAACCTGAGTGATAACATAGTGGTGACTCCACTGGGGACCTGAATAATTTATTTGTTACTATTGTCTACTTTCTAAGCTACATACGGAGCTTGAAGCTAGCCAGGTAGCCTTTGAAATGCTTTCGCTTTGCAATTGCAGAAGTAAATGAATGCTACTTCAGTCTATCTCCGGTCTAGCTTATAGATTGGACATTTGGTTTCAAATATTTGATCTGTTCCTCTTGGCAAATAAAGTCTTTAAGAAAGTTCAAAATCCATCTCTAAAAACTTCTTAAAGAAATTGTTAAAGTTTTATTGTTAAAACCATTTAGAGAAAAATCCAAAAATATACCTAGAAACCTGGCTTCAGAAAGGATTCGTTATACCAGATCCAATCCAGATCCAAATCCACCACGTATGTTAAAAAACCCTAATCTGATTCCTAGGATTCTTAGGAGGCAAGAGAGCCAAGATAGTTCTGCTAGTCCTCGGCCTCTATACAGATCAAGATTTTGTCCTGTGAAGTGGATTTACCTTGAGGACGAACCTTTTGATGAGTGGTTTGAAACCCATTTATTTGTTACCTTTTAAGAATTTGAATTAGCCCACATATTTCATGATCCTATATTTCTTGAAGATTTACAGTTGGAAGTTGTAACTTCACATCTTGATAGACATCTGCAAAAGTCCATTCAATCTAAACTTACCTCTGAAGGAACACCAAACCTTTCTGTAATTACTATTGTTTCTCCAAGTCCCTCATCAACACCTCAGACTTCCCAACCTCAAGCTACACCTTCCACCCCTGCATCTACAACTCACATTCCCATTGTCATCCCTACCTCACCAGCTGTCATATCTATCCCTGCAACCATGGCAAACAAGTATTTTCCTCTCCACTTACCTACCAACCTAGGGGCTATGCCCCAAGACTATCAAATTAATATTACCCCATTTGATGGTACTAGCACTTACACAGCTCAAAAACATACCAAGAAAATGACAAACTATTTTGAAATATATGAAGTTGATGCTGATGATGTTAGAATGAGAGTATTTGTTCAAAGTTTGACTGGAGATATTAGAACTTGGTTTAGAGCCCTTCCTGCAAATAGTATAAATGACCTACAAGCCCTATATCAGACATTCTTGAATAGATGGGAAAAGAAGAAAGATCGTCTCCACATTTTATCAGAATATGAAAGCCTGAAAAGAGGCACCCAAGAAACTGTCCAAGATTATTGTACTATAATAATGTTTACCAGGCTATTCCTCAAAATCTTAGACCTCCTCCAGATTTGACATTAATCAAATTCCCTGATGGATTTCATTCTGATATGGCATACCAGCTTAGGGAAAGAGCTCCTCGAACCTTGGAAGAGATGTAAAGTATAGCTGTCAGCATTAAGGCCAACCTGATATCGAAGCGAGCTAGAGCCAGAGTTGAAAGGAGGATACCTTTCAAAGAGGAACCATCTACCTTTTAATAGAAATTAGATGCTATTATTAAAGGAATGGATAGGCTTGGTGATAGAGTAGAAACAATCGAGAGAAAATCCCCTTGGGAAGGTCAACCAAGAAATACTAGTAGAAATCCAAATTTAAGGAAGAACCAAAATCCTAATATGGGAAAGTCTGGGCTTGACCAAAATATTAGGTCCCCATTCTAGTAAAATTATGCTGAAGCCTCAACTTCTGATGAACCAACAGAAGACATTCAAATTAATTTGATGGGACTCAACAATGAACAACAAGTTTTCTTGACCCAAGAGAATCAGGAAGCTCACATGCTTAAACAATTCCAAACTCAGTCAGGTGAATCATTTGACTTCAGAGAGGGATATGATACAGCTATTTATGAAGTGCATAAAAAATATAATATGAGGAGCAGAAGAATAGATGTTCCTGAAACCAACAAACAAAAAGATGCAAAACAGTCCAACAAAGGTAAGAGCAATATTACCCCTGTACATATTCTTTCCAGAAACAACCCTAATCCAAATAACCCAATTATTGAGGATGTATCCGATAATCAACCACAAAAAAAAACAATCTTCCACTTCTATTTCTCCCAAAGGAAACATAGAAGAACCTCTAAAAATTGATTTGGAAACAACTTCAGGCCATAACCCCACTCCTGAAAAGGAGAGAAACATAGAAAATACAACAGAAAAAGAGAATCCAACTATCCAAAATACAAGAACTCAGACTGAAAAGCCTTTTAATCTTGAGACTGAAGTAGGCAAATTAAAAATAGCAATTCCATTGTTAGAACTAGCTAAACATGATGTCTACAGAGATCAAATCAGTAGATCACTCCAAATTTATGTGAATGAAGACTCAGTAAATGTTTTTGATGACCAGCCTGAATTGATTTTTGGCCTTGAGGTAAATGGAAAATCAGTAGATGGAGGAATTCCTTCTTTCTATGTAAGTCTGAACATACATGATAAAATACTTCATAACGCCATGTTTGATTCTGGTGCTTCTCATAACTTAATGCCTAAATCTGTGATGGAGAAACTAGACCTAGACATCACCAGGCCGTATAAAGACCTCTTCTGTTTTGATTCAAGTCAGGTCTGATGTCTAGGATTGATCAAAGATTTATGTGTATCGCTAGTCCAATATCCTGCCAAAACCATCTTAATGGACATAGTAGTAGCTAATATCCCACCAAAGTATGGTATGTTACTGTCTAGATCTTAGGGTGTAAAGCTTCAAGGATCTCTAAAGTTGGACATGTTTTATGCTACTATTTCAGTATTTGGTCAACCTAAGAAACTGTACAGAGAAACTTTAATGGAATATGTGGTGAGTAGCTAGGAGAGACCTTAAAATTTCTCTATCTACTCCATTCACTCTGATATGGACTCTTTCATTCTCTACAATGCTGAAATTGATCCTTTGAATGAAGTAAAAGTTTTAGTAGTTGAACAAGAAGAAATTATAAATGAAAAGTCTAGTGTTCAAATTCAAGAAATTTTTGAGAACAATGATACATCAGAAATTCAAAAGGAAATAGAAGAGATTAAAAACTAGATCTTCCTATTAAACAAATCCCTGAGACTCTTGATACTAACTATGAACATGAGATCCTTTGGTACTTAGAATTTGATGGTTCAGTTAACAAGTCAGGAGCAGGAGCAGGAATTTGGGTGCACAATCTTGAAAATGATCATGCTGAAGGTCACACCTATAGATTAAACTTTAGATGCACTAATAAGATGGCTGAATACGAAGCTCTGTTGCTAGGTCTTAAACTGGTCAAAAGTTTAGGGGCGATTAGGGTATCAGTCCTAGGAGATTCTGATTTAATCATTCAGCAGATAAAATGAAATTTCCTCACAAACAATCCTAGATTGATATCTTACAGAGGAACAGTGATTGAGATTCTCAATACATTTCTAGAAACTCAGCTGGCTAAAATCCCAAGAAAACATAATTTGCATGCTCATAGCTTGGCAATGTTTGCCAGCACCTGTAAACTACCATTTGAGCCCAATCATCAGTTCACAGCTGAGATCAGACATAGGCCAGCCATACTTGATAATGTAAAGAACTAGCAAATGTTTGACAATGATATTCATATTAACAATTTATTAACCCTAGACGAAGAGTGTTCTAACACTAATGTAGACATAGATACTATTAGTGAGTTTGATCAAACAAGTAAGATAGAAACAAACATTTCAACAGAAAATGCAACTCAAATGCTTCACCCAACAAAATTTACCAATAAAGAAATGTAGGATCTCAAAGAAATGAACATTGATGAAATTATTAAAGGGGAATCTGAAATCATTAATTTGAAAGATAATGAGTTGCCTAAAGGATTAACTCCTTTGGAAGATCTCTTTGATTTTAATGATATCCCAATGAAACCTAAACCTCTAAAAGCTGATATTGAAGACTATAATTTGGGAAGTAAGGAAAATCCGAAAATGGTAAAATTATCCAAATCTTTGCCCCCTAAACGAAAACTTAAATATGTTGAATTAATGAGAGGATTTCAAGATGTATTTGCCTGGAGCTATGAACACTTGAAATCATATGATACCTTTATAATTCAACATACAATACCTTAGCTCAGAACAAAAGCTCAGAAGGATTAAACCTGTATTGCTTCCCTTAATTGAAAAAGAAATCAAAAGAATGTATGAAGCAAGGATAATTGCTCATATCATATTTTCAAAGTGGGTTTCTAACTTAGTACCTACAAGGAAAAAAATTGTAGAAATTAGGCTATGTGTTGATTTAATAAATGTAAACAAGGTTTATTTGAATAACAATTACCCTTTACCTAAGATGGATTATATTTTACAAATGGTGGTAGGTGCTTCTAGGATTTCACTTTTGGATGGGTTCTCAGGCTATAACCAGATTCTGGTTCATCCTGATGACCAGGAAAAAACTACTTTTACAACACCATGGGGAACATTCAAGTATGTTAAAATTCCATTTGGACTCAAGAATGTAGGGGAAACTTTTCAACGAGCAATGGACATAGCTTTTGCAAAAGAAAATCATGTTTTCTTGGTCATATATCTAGATGACCTGACTGTTTTTTCTAAATCAGATCAGCAACATTTAGATGATCTGAAACAAGTATTCTTAAAATGCAGACAATATGCATTTCTCTAAATCCTAAAAAGTCCTTGTTTGGTCTGGAAGAAGGCAAACTCTTAGGCCATATCATCTCCAAAGATGGCATTAGAATTGATCCTACTAGAGTAGAAGCCATTCTGCAGATACCCCATCACAGAAATGTTCAAGATTTCCTAGGAAAGATTATTTTTTTAAGAAGATTTATATCTAACTTAGCTGAATTAATTAGACTGCTTACTAATATGTTGAAAAAGGATTCAAAAGTTAAATGGATAATCGAAGCCAAACAAGCATTTGAGGAAATTAAAATGGCTTTGACTAGAACACTGGTCTTGACAAGTCTAAAGTTTGATAGGGACTTCATAATATTTTCATTTGCATCACAACAAACCATTGTAGCTGTTTTACTGCAAAAAGATGATCAAGGATGTGAGAAACCCATAGACTTTTTCAGTAAAGCACTAAGAGATGCACAATTAAAGTACAAAATCATGGAAAAACAAGCCTATTCACTTGTGAAAGATATTAAAGACTTTAGAGTCTATATATTGTACTCCCATGTAATAGCCTATGTACCAAATGCTGTTGTTAAAGGCATCTTAACCCAGGATGGAATTGAAGGCAGACGAGATAAATGGATTGCTACTATATTGGAATATGATATTGAAATAAAACCCACAAAGCTTATAAAAGGACAGGGATTGGCCAAACTCATGACTGAAACAAATTGCCAAGCCCTGGATATTAATGAATTGGATAATGAATAGGAGATGACGACTCCACAAATCAGCCAGGCCTTCTTAGATTCACCTTGGTATGTTGATATAATTTTTGTATTATTAAACCTGCAAGCTCCTCCATGATTATCCAGAACAAAGAAAAGGTTTTTAAAGATGAAAGATTCAAAATTTTGTATTTTAGATAATGTTCTCTTTTGGAAAAATCATGAAGGTATTCTATTGAATTGTTTAATAAAAGAAGAAGCTGAAAAGGTTCTTAAATAATTTCATGCAGGAGATTGTGGTGGACACCTATACTGGAAATAAAATGCAGACAAAATCCTCAGAGCTAGATTTTATTGGCCAACCTTGTTCACTGATGTAAAGAAATTCATTATTGCTTGCCACAAAGGTCAAATTTTTGAAGGCAAGAGGAAACTATTACCCTTACCCCTGAGACCAATTTCCACTGAAAAATCCTTCCAACAATGGGGACTGGAATTCATTGGAGAAATCCACCCTCCATCTTCTGGACAACATAAATGGATTCTAACAGCCACAGACTATTTCACGAAATGGATAGAAGCCATTCCTTGCAGACAAGCCAATGACACAGTCATTATAGGGTTCCTAGAAACCAACATACTGTCTAGATTTGGCTGTCCTGAAAAAATCATAACTGATAATGCTGTTGCCTTCAAATCTAAGAAAATGATAAGTTTCTGTAACAAATACCATATCACTTTAGGCCATTCCATAGCCTATTACCCTCAAGGTAATGGTCTAGCTGAGTCTTCCAATAAAAGCCTAATTAACATCATTAAAAGATTATTGGAAGGGAACAAGAAAAATTGGCATAAGAAACTTACTAATGCACTATGGGCAGACAGACTCACTACAAAGAAATCTATTGGAACTAGTTCTTATCAACTAGTTTATGGCATGGAGGCTGTATTTCCTTCATCCTCAGGAATTCCTGTAATAAAACTACTTCAGGAAGCTCAGGTGGAGCTTAATGATATTCAAAGGAGAATTAACCAAACCATCCATTTGCAGCAGACCAGAGAAGAAGTATATCAAAGATCCCAAGTAGTACAAGAGAAATTCAATTTTTTTTTGATAAGAGAACCAAGGCATAAGATTTCTACCTCAGAGACAAAGTTTTGAGATGGGATTCCAGGAGAAAAGACAAAGGAAAACATGGGAAGTTTGACTTCCTATGGAAGGGACCTTTTGTTATTCGGGCCTCATAAGGGAACAATACTTACTTTTTGAAGAATTTGGATGGTACAGAGACAGAAGAAGGGCCAGTTAATGGTCGGATGCTGAAACATTACTTTGATCCAACTTTTTAATGTATTCTGATGTTAACATGTACATACTATATCCTTGGTAATGTCACAGTTTGGATTGAATAGTGACTTGTTGAAGTTGAAGCCCAAAGAGAAGGCCCTAAGCTTCACAAGTGTTACTGTCATACATACAATAAAGCAACCAACAGAAGGAGATTTCAGAGTATAGTCAAAGTCATTCAGAAGGCCATCTGACCTGTTGTCCTTGACTTTTCACCAGGAAAAGCCATCCCCAAGTGGAGCCATTGTTATGATCCTATACTAATAGGTGTCATATTTCATGATTGACTTGATGAGCTCTGTAATATGTTCATACCTTTCCTTGTTGCAAAGGTTTTCCATATTGTTAAAAAATCAAAAAAATTTAAAAAACGTAAAGAGGGTATACCCTAAAAGAAAAATCAAAGGGTAAAAAGAATAAAGTGGTCAAAAAATGAAAGAAATGAACCCCAAACAAAAATAGACTAGGAAAGTGTGCAAGTCCAAATGCCACTACTATTTCATTTTCTGTAATAAGCAATTGTGTGCAGCTTATTAAACTTTTACCACAATTTATGAAGAGTCAAACATCTTAAACTTGGCTCATTCATTTTTCAATTTCATGTTGTAGAATAGAGAATAAATTTTGACCAAACTGTTTAATCTTGGCAGAGAAGTAGATAGGTAGAGTAAATAAAAAGGAGCTCAACAGTTTAATCTAAACCCTTGGACGTAATAAGTTCAGACTTAGGTAGGCTTGCCATGTAAAAGAAAAAGATGATTTGATAAGGGTTTTCTAGTCTAAGTGCACCCAAATAAAGAAGAAAAAATGTTAGGCTAAAGTAGATAGGGTATGTAGATGGTGTTGCAGAATGATACTTGTGATGAAAAATGTTTCTGAATGTGTTAACTTTTACTTTTATCACAGAGTGCAAGGCATACATTTCATTTGATGAAGTTCAAGCCATACAAGGTTAAATAACTAACTTCCATTTACATTTTTCCCTAAATACTTCACTAATTTTCCCCTAAGTATAAAGGTCTTTGAAAATCAAAGGGGCTCATAGCATTTCTCTGACTTTTGGAGGGATCAAACCCTCGACCCAATAATCTAAAAGCCTAAGTACTCAAAATCATCCATCATTCATTTCGTTTCATAAAGTTGCTTAAGTGAAAAAACCTCTTTTACTTAGGAAATGCATAATATCACTTGAAAACCCATATCCCCACTTTAGCGTAAGTTTAAATGTAAATTCCAGATATTTTAACTTGGTGCTTATCATCTTGTTTCATATTAATTTCTAACTATTATTATATAACTCCCAAATAAATTTTAACCCTTCCCGTAATATGTAATTATATATAAATCCCCCAATTTTTTATATAATTCCCGCCTCGATGGTATATAACCATTATATAGTTAATAGGGATTAATAAATTTATTTGAAGTTTATTAATAACCTACTCCGCCACGCCATATGGGACTAATTAACCATTTGGGTTAATTAATAACCATCCCCCGACCAATCCAAATGCCCCGATACGATTGAAACTTCATTTATTGTGCAGGGCCCTGTTGCATAATTCCCAGCCATCTCCAAAGCCTGTCAGGCATCCGATCATCGCCTTTTCATCCAAAGGTTGACAGCGATATCGCGGCCCCCCTGGTGACTGCTCTTTAACTCGCGATCACCAGGCGGTTTTCCACTATACATCCACCACATGTCGCTCATTCCATATGCTCACTCACCCTCCCTAAAATCACCCGACTCCAAAAGAAGTGCAATCAAACCACTTACCACCCTCCATATAATGACAAAGCGTCCCATCATGCTTACGTCATCCACCCGATAAAGCCTAAAAGACCCACCAACCTTAGTTTTGTTAAATAAAACTAACTAAATGTCATTTTCACTATTATTCTCTGCAAACTATGTTCCCATGCAAATTAATGTCCAATCGACTGTTCGAGCATTCAACCCACCACCTAGCCGAGAAACTCTAGCATTGCACTCTGCAGCCCATCATTCAACCTGCAATTAAACAGTGTACCTCCTTAATCTAGGTATTTACTCAATTTACTCTGCAACCCTGCAATTTCAGTTTTCCACTGAGAATTTTACTAGGGAAGGCCAAATTCAAAGTTAAAAACAGTCTATAGCTGCCATAAAAAGACCCCAAACCTACTATTTAGGCTGTTTTCCCATAGAAAGCTCGAATTCCATTTTGAATACACAAGAACCAAATATGGAAACTCCCATAGTTTTGAATGTCTTGCCCATGAATGCACCCCATAAAGACTTAGATTATTTACCCTTGGCCGACAAAGATTTTCAGATAAAAGACTTATCTGGTGATAGTAAACATCTTAAAATATTTTGCCAAATCAGAGGTATTCATCTGAATAATTTTGATATTTCTGGACTGTGGGAATCCAACTTTCCCATGTATTTCCTCCCCTCAGTCCATGTTTTCCCAGAGATAATTCATCATTGCTGTGCCAACTATGACCCTGTCCATAGAGTAGTTATGTCCCCATCCCAAACTATATTTTTTCCCATAACTGCTAAATCCATCAATGAAATGATACAGTTCCACTCCACTCAGCCCCTTGCTTCTCTTTCCCTGGGGTATTTACTTGACAAGGCTCCTCAGTTATCTCAATTAGAAATAAACCGCATTGCTCAAACCTTCATGTTGCCAAACTACCAGCCCAAAGGTCCACCTCCTTATCTGCAGATCTTTTTCACTAAAACTGGAAGACTAATTATTGGTATGATATCCCTGATCATGGGATTTAACTCCAGTGAATATGTTGATGAGATTACCCTAGTGTTATTATCAATCTTCACTCTAGGATAGCCCTCTACTGTCAGATATGACTATGCCACTTCCATTGCCAATAAAATCCATGATCAATTCATGAATTTGGAAAGAGAAGGAGTTTTCAAATACACATATTTTATATACCATATTTTGTTATATCATCAGCCAGACAGCTTTTCTTTCCCCATTAGGAAATTGGACTCAAAAGGAAATCGAAGGTTTGTGATCTTTTGGAGTTCAATCTTTCATAAAACCCTGGAGTCCCCATATACTTATAATGAGTTCATTGACTTATTTGTTAATCCAACAGCCTCTCTGTTGATAGGAGTTTCCCCTCCTAGGATTAGTGGTTACAAGAAGAAGATTCTACAACTTTCCAAGTAGTACAGGATAGGTGACTGGTACCTGTACAAAAACCACACAGAAATCAGAATGTATGGTGCAATCTTTTCCCTTTCAAGTTGCATAAATATGTGCCCATGAGATTGTTTGCACTAAAGTATTTTAGACAGATCATAAATGCAGACTTAGTCCATTTTTGTGTTGCCAAGAAGAAGGCTCGGTTAAGAATAAAGAACCAGCTAGGCCCTTTTGTAATCAATTCTAGGAATGCATGGCAATAAGCTTAAAAGATTTTAGAAGACCACCTTAGATTGAAGAAGAGCTTTTGGTGGGTGCCATATGACCCAAATAGTTTCATATGTGACAGAAGGATAAGAAACAGGTTGTCAGTTTATATACATCATAGGATCCCATAAATTGAACAGTTTGTAAATCAGGATGAATGGGTAGAAGGGACCCTATTAGAAGAAATTAGTGAGCAAGAAAAGATGGAAAATGCTATGAAAGATCTTAAAAAAACCCTTGACTTGGACTCTTTTGGACAGGTATCATTCAAGCTGCCTCAACAATTAGAAATTGGTACATCCTTTGCTACAATTTCTCAGTAGCCTACATAGGAAACCAACATACCAGCTACAGGGGCTTCCAAAGGCAAAGAAATAGAGATCACAGATCAGCCTGCAATGTCCAAAGAATAGATTCAAGTGAAAATTCCTCCAGCCCAAGCTAAAACAGTAGAAAGCCCAGCATTGCAAACTTGGAGCAACCACCACACCTATCAGTGGACCCACAGGAGAGCTTGGAGCAAAGAGGCAAAGACTGAACCCTCTATCATAAGTGGAAATAATTGAAGAAACTGTAGATGGCCAGAGAGAAGAAAGAGCTAGCCAACAAACTTTCATAGTGGGAGGAACATTAGTTAGTTCACAGATGCAAGAGTCAGAAAGACAACACAGTACAAAAGTGTCATCCCTCAGGCCATAAAGCAAACAGGCCTTAGACATCAAGAAGACTTTTACAGAGATAAAAGCCAAAAATGATCCTGTAAGGCTTCAAATTTACAGTCAGTATTTGAAAATGGCCCCCACAAACCAGCAGAGATTAATGTCAACCTATGACATTAAAGAAGGCAAAATGTTGATGAGTTACTTTAAGCCGAAGGTGCAGCAACCCAAGTCAGCAACAGATTACATTAGAACCAACTTGGAGGTCCTAGCCAAATATATTCATCCTATGGACCAGATTGAGCTTTACAAGCAGATTGGGGAAATGGTTTATTCCACACTGAATAACAAAGCAATGCTGGCCCACAAGTTACAAAATTCCTTGGACAATACAACTGCTCAATTAAATTTGGAGAAAGCCTCTTCTCTAGCCAAGGATAACAGGATCAAATCATTATAAGAGATCATCATTGGATTAAGACATGATCTCAAAGATGCTAAAGGCATAAAGGCACTAATCAAGAAAAAGGAAGAGGACATTGCTGCCCTAAGGAAACAGCTGAAACTACCTCCTTCAAGGCGTCCACAAATTGTAGAAGTTATACAACAGAAATCTGAAGAGGACATGATGGACCTGCTCTTGAAACTTAATGAAAGACTGAATGATACAGAGCAGGCATTAGAAAAAACACTGAAGGAAAAGCAGGAAGAGTCGACCTCTCAGCCTCCTGAGGTAATCCCCATAGTCTCAACTGCAGTCCCCTCTACACTTGGAACAACATTAGCCCCAAACGTTCCAGTAGTCACAGCAGAGGTAATTACAAGAACAATTGCAACAGGTACATCGATATTAGGTACAACACTAGGTATCAGTACTAATAGGAGCACAAAAGAATTGATAAAAGCCATGGAAGAATTGAGACTACAAGTTATAGAGTTGAAACAGGTGAAAGAACAATTGGCTAAGGCAGAGAAAAATTATGATATCTCCAAAATAAGTGTTGTGGAAAAAACTAGGGAGATCAAAGCCTTAGAAAGTAAAGTAAAAATATTAGAACAAGAGCTCACTTTTGATAAGCCCTTGGCAGATATCAGGAAAATCCTATGGGATAATATCATTCAGTCTATAAATGAAATATGGCCATCTATCCAAGTGATCTATGAGGAGATTGACTTAATAAAAATAACCCATGGAGCAATTCAGCAGACAAGAGCACAATTGGGTAAAATGCCAGATGAAGCCAATAGGCTTATACAGTTTTTGAATAACAGAAATAGAGAATAACTGGAAGTACCTGGCATCTCAGACAGGACAGACACCATTTTGGAAATCAAAATGGTTCTAACCAAGAGAACCTTGATGCAAAACTTAGAGAGAAGTTGCCAAGATATGCAAGTAAAAATCAATTCGTTTATAGAGAAATTCACAGTTTTGCAGAGTAAAGGGCTACCAAGTCCTTTGGTCATTAATTATAAGTTAATGAAACACATTGATTATGTATATAAATTGAATAAGTATGCTCGCAATCAAGCTAGCTCATCATCAAGTGCATTAGGAGTGAAAGCACTTCCCACAGGTCAAGTTCTCTATGACAGCTTAGAGAACTTATTCTATATTGAGCATGAGGTAAAGCACCCATTCACTATCCAGCCTAATTTCTTCAGATATATAGAGACTGATGAAACTCTCAGGAAATTTTAGAAGTACAAATTTCCAGAGCAGAAATGGTGGGAAGATATGTTAGAAATTTTGTAAATTTACCTTTGGTAAAATGTAAATTTTGGGCTATTTACCTTGTTGAGATAAACAAAGATGAATGAAGGTCAAATAGGTAAAAGTGTATCAGAGCATATAAAGAGTATCAGTTAAAACAAGACAGCCATCATGAAGTTACCATAGAAAACGTGAACAAGCCAAATTCTAGGGCCTACCTCCAGCACACTCAGAAAGAAGGGGAACAACACAACATCAGTTCACCTTTCTCCTATCTTTGAGACTAGTTGTCTCTATTTTCTTGTAAAATATGATTATTCATAACTATAATATATATCACTCTGTTATGAGATATTTTATGTAAAATATTTTGTATAAATATTCCCTCAATTGGAGTATTCACAGATTTTTTGAATCAAACTCCGGATCAATAAGTCCTCTATACCTTATGTTTTAAAGTTTTCCTTGTTTATTACATTATCTTTGTTTCACATATGAATGATAAACAAAAAAAAGTAATTCAGAATATGCTTGATTGCACTCTGTCTTCAAAAGTTATAATTTTCTATGTTTTAGTCTGAATTAGAATAAACAGTGAAATCTTATTGCTCCTGTTTCCTAATTCTACCACTTTGATTATTTATTAAAGAATACTTAACTGCTCTTTATTAGTAATCATTCGTGTTCCCTCTTCAAATAGATTGAAGGATTCTTAACTGCTCTTCACCTATTTTGAAACCATTCCATCTATTCCAAGTCTTTATTTGTTCCCTGTTTGACCATCTTGCCCTGTGAAACTATCCTTTGTTAAGAAACCAAGTCCAGTTAATCCATCTTACTTGAATCCATTAGCCCAATGGACTAAACTACTCAGCCTTATCCCTTTGCTATTGAATCTCACCACCCAAATTCAAACAAACTCCTAAACTTCACAACTAGCCTAATATCTTTAAAGAGCAAAGCTAAAACTTGAAGAGAGAGCCCTCTTTGGATGCAAATTGGCTAGAATCTGTATCTAAAATATTGGTTTGTGGTTACCTCGGCCTCCTTTCCCTTTCCTACAACTTTTGGGAAAACCTGAGTGATAACAGTGTGTTCGAAAATTCTCAAAATTTTGATATTGCTTTACAACTTTCCAATTTTCAGCCTACTAAATTCTAAACTTATCATCCAAAAGCTCAGAACTTCTTAATTGTACTGGGTTGATTTATATTTCTTCCCTAGTATGGTCACCACTATGTTAGAGCCTAGATCAACCTTAGGCTGAAGGGAGGCAATCCTAGGGTAACCACAAACCATGCTTAACTAGGTAGCTAGCCCTACTAGGTCAGGAGAGGGCTCTTTCCTTGTCAATCTCAGTGGAGATGACTAAAATAAGAATATATTTTAGGCTAGGTATAGTAGCTCTAGGGTTTTTGTTTGATTTTGAAGGTTTGGTTGCTGGATCAAATGGAGCAGGCAGCTTAGGTCCAGGAAATCGAATCAGGGATGTAGACATGTTCTGTGGGGCGAGATAGATAAGTGTTTATGCACTAGTAATTAAGTGAGATGGTTGGTTTAAGACTACTGAGGGGTTGAGGAGGGCATGTGGAGACCATGAATCCTCTTCAAACTATTGAAACCATTAAGAACTAAATGCATTCCCAAAGCAAAGTACTGTTATCAATGTATTTTGCCTATTTATCTTGATTCATTTAATTCAGAAGAATGGAAAAGGTTTTGAAAGATATAACACATAAGAATAACTTATTAGAGAAGAAGAAACCATACAAAAACATAGTATCACAAGAATCCCATAAAAATAGCTGCAAAACCTGGTTTTATTCCTTGCCAAACTGCTGAAGTGATATACAATGAAGCTCAAAGCATCCACAAGAGTCCAACCTTGAAACATGACTAAGAAAATACATAATATAGGCAAGAAAACTACCTGAGATAGCCATCAGGGGTCAAATCCATCAGAAGTTGTTTCAACCACATATAAACTAGGAATAAGAAAATAGGCAGTGGAACAACTTGCCTCTAAAACCAAGGAATCTAATACATTCAGTTTTAAACCACTTTTCATTGATGTATCTACCCCCTCAAGTCATTTTTCATCGAATTTACATCATATTACATTATTTACCATCACAAATTTACCAAGAAGAAGAGAAAAAGTTAACTGGTAGTCAAACTAGGAGAAATTTTGAGTTTTAAGCAAAATTGACAAAAACTGCCTAATGCGTAGCACCACGTCAATCATTCTTTTAGAGGCCTTCCACTCCACCAAACCAGGCCCGAGATATCTTGTTGGAAAGATATGTATGTCTAGTTGGAAAGCTATGTATGTCGGAAATTCTCAAAATTTTGATATTGCTTTACAACTTTCCAATTTTCAGCCTACTGAATTCTAAACTTATCATCCAAAAGCTCAGAACTTCTCAATTGTACTGGGGTGATTTATCTTTCTTCCCCAGTATGGTCACCACTATGTTAGAGCCTAGATCGACCTTAGGCTGAAGGGAGGCAATCCTAGGATAACCACAAACCATGCTTAACTAGGTAGCTAGCCCTACTAGGTCAGGAGAGGGCTCTTTCCTTGTCAATATCAGTGGAGATGACTGAAATAAGAATATATTTTAGGCTAGGTATAGTAGCTCTAGGTTTTTTGTTTGATTTTGAAGGTTTGGTTGCTGGATCAAATGGAGCAAGTAGCTTAGGTCCAGGAAATCGAATCAGGGATGCAAACATGTTCTGTGGGGCGAGATAGATAAGTGTTTATACACTAGTAATTAAGTGAGATGGTTGGTTTAAGAATACTGAGGGGCTGAGGAGGGCATGTGGAGACCATGAATCCTCTTCAAACTGTTGAAACCATTAAGAACTAAATGCATTCCCAAAGCAAAGCACTGTTATCAATGTATTTTGCCTATTTATCTTTATTCATTTAATTCAGAAGAATGGAAAAGGTTTTGAAAGATATAACACATAAGAATAACTTATTACAGAAGAAGAAACCATACAAAAACATAGTATCACAAGAATCCCATAAAAATAGCTACAAAACTTGGTTTTATTCCTTGCCAAACTGC
Organism: Pinus taeda; assembly: GCA_000404065.3. NCBI lineage: Eukaryota > Viridiplantae > Streptophyta > Pinopsida > Pinales > Pinaceae > Pinus > Pinus taeda. The sequence goes on from APFE030929913.1 coordinate 337,137, forward strand.
TGAAGTGATATACAATGAAGCTCAAAGCATCCACAAGAGTCCAACCTTGAAAAATGACTAAGAAAATACATAATATAGGCAAGAAAACTACCTGAGCTAGCCATCAGGGGTCAAATCCATCAGAAGTTGTTTCAACCACATCTAAACTAGGAATAAGAAAATAGGCAGTGGAACAACTTGCCTCTAAAACCAGGGAATCTAATACATTCAGTTTTAAACCACTTTTCATTAATGTATCTACCCCCTCAAGTCATTTTTCATCAAATTTACATCATATTACATTATTTACCATCACAAATTTACCAAGGAGAAGAGAAAAAGTCAACTGGTAGTCAAACTAGGAGAAATTTTGAGTTTTAAGCAAAATTGACAAAAACTGCCCAATGCGTAGCACCACATTAATCATTCTTTTGGAGGTCTTCCACTCCACCAAATCAGGCCCGAGATATCTTGTTGGAAATCTATGTATGTCTAGTTTTTGAAACATCTTGAATTTCCTGATTTGGAGGTCATTTTCTCCTTAAAAAAAGAATTCGCCCAAGACTGCTTCTTGTGGGTGCAAAAAGTGGCAGAGAGGGCACTTTTTGAGTGTTGTTTACCCTTTAGGAGACTTAGTTTTACGCCAAATGAGATGAAAATTTCAGGGATTGATGTACTTTTGATGCTGAATCCAGAACTACAAGACATTTTACAAATGGGTGTACCAATACAATGTGCAGCGCCACATCCACTGGAATTTCCTATGTTGCATAATTCAAAATTTTGAAATTGACAAAATTGTTTCAAAATTTTCCCAATTTTGGCTCAAAGCTACTTCATGAGTTACTTTATTGGGCTAGTGTAACATCATCCAAAATTTTGAGTTTATAATCCTTCTTTTTTCCTTTTAAGGCCCTCCTTAATATTGCCTTAAGTTGCTTAATCCTTATGTTACATATCCTATTCAGGGTCAAATAATGATAGGCCATGTGGCGAAGCATTTTATTTTCTTTATTGGCCTTCTCTAGCAACTTCTCAAGGTGAATGTTCACCCTCTCTAACCACGTTTCTCAGTCATTCTCAATTTCTTGCTTAATGGAGGTCATTTTGACCTTTGCCTTCTTTGTCTTTTGCCGGTTCTCTTTGATTATTTGTAACTCCATGAGATCTTGTTTGTCGGTCAGCTATTTGTTTTCTTGCTCAATATATTTGATGACCCATTTAGCCCTCTCTAAATTTACCATCAAGGCTTTTATCTCATCCTCTTACTCCTTGATGATCATGTCTTTGACAGTTCTTGGATCCTGAGCATCCAAGTCAATGACATCTACTCCTTGTGCCTCTTCATGGCAAGCAAGATCAAAATCTCTCTCTTGTCCATCACTCTCATGCATCTCTACCTTGCCTTTGTCCTTGCTATCCTACCCAACTGGTACCTGTTTAGTTGAAGATGAAGGCAAAGCCCCTTCCACTCCTTGTGGAGATAACATTTTCTTATGGACTATACATAAAGGCGAGACCCCTTCCACTCCTTGTGGAGATAGTACTCGCTTGGCAGCTGCAAAGAGCATCCTAGTGCTTCTTTTATAGGTAACAAACATAGGGACCGCCACAGTTTTAGTTTAATGTACCTTTTGTTGTCCTGAAGGCTCACCTTCCTCTTGGGGAATGTATGAAAATATTTGAGGCCCCTTGAATATCTCATGAGAAATGAAGGTTTCCCATGGCATTCCCAACTGATTGAGCTGACATAAAACATTAATTTTGATGATAGAGAAATGGTAAATACTGTTGAGCTGCTGTGGATATGGTTTCCTCTTTACAATCACTGTCATCCTCTCTATGTTTTTGCATATCAAATAAGGGATACTCATCATTCTTACTGTAGTGAAATGCATGAGTAATCTGATATGGTAAGCATAAAGTTTGGAAAACCTACCCTCACAAGTAAAATACTTGATGATGAGTTTCATGAGTGGAGCATACCAGTCCTCGAAAAATATGAAAGGGAACACTCTACTAATTTTGCGATGATACATAGCCTTGATGTAAGGTTCATAATGTTCTCAGCTAATATGTTGTCTCTTGTTCCATTTCTCTCCTACATCAGGGATTCTTGTGGCCTCTGTAATGATGGTGGATGATAGAGTGAACATTACCCTGGCAAGATGTACACATTGATTTCCATGTTTATCACAAATATTCTTGCTAGCTCATGGTGAAATTTAACTCTCTCAACCATCTCACAAAACTCAAAACATGATTGATATCTAAAGCATGTGGTGGCTAATGGGCAAGCAAGTAGTTCACTCATGCTGATAGGTTCCTCCTTGATAATCTTGCCCCCTTTGTGAGCTTTTCTCTACAGCAAAATCCTTTCCCTAGAGCTATCACTAAGAGTGTCCTCCTCATAATCATAGTCACTATCCCTCTCCATGTTTGTCTCTCTTGGGATGGTTCGATGAATGGTGGATAATTAGGTTCGGGAAAGATGAATATGAAAAGGTTTATAAGAGGTAAATAGTGATGGAGTGAAATAAGAGGGTAAGAGGGGTTTATAAGGGAGCTAGGGTTTGATGTGAGGTAGTTTAGGGTTTGATAAAGGGGTTAATTGTAATAGGGAAATGGGGGTAGGGAATATGAGTAAAGTGAGATAGGATTAAAGGGTAGGTTTAGGGCAAGTAAAAATGGGAATATTGAGACAAGGAACAAGTGTTTGCAATGGTGAAAATAGGGTAGAAAGACAAACTAGGGTTTGAGTCTTAGGAGGCAAAAAACATATTTCAAGCATGAAAACCCTATCTAAGCTCAAAAGTGAGTGTACTTACTTGTTTAGAAGGCAAATGCAGCAATTACGGTGATTGGAGAACAAATTTGGTGGTTTTGGAGCCTCATGGGTCAATGCGTAGTGCCCTAAACCTAGTGCACAACGCCTCCCTGATGCGCAACACCCTTGTATTTTTCTGAAGGAAGTTTGGCTTTGATGTGCAGCGCCTCCCTGATGCACAATGCTAGACTCCCAATGTGCAGAGCCAGGTAGATTTTCACTAAATTTTGTGTTTTCTTTCTCTTTTGTTTAATTTCCCTTCAAAACACGATTTTTTCTCTTTCTTTGAAGTTTGCACAATGAAATGACTTCCACAAATGACTTGGCTTTATATTTACTTCTCACTTTATTTTTTTTTATTCAAACCCACTTTTCAAAAGTTTTGCATGAGTCCTTCAAATGCTCTGTTTTTATAGTTGAAGTTTGAGCCTTTTCCCTGGAAATTTGATGAACTGATGCTTTGATGTTTTTGTTTTGCAGTGGCAGGAATTGGCAAGATGACCTGGAGTAGCTGAATAATACTTATTACATATAGGAACCATAAAATTACATCAAATTACATGGAAATAAAACAATAGAATACAAATCATCTGTTTTACCTCAAAATAAGTTTTAAGGTTAAAGAGCCTTATTTAGCTTACAAAAAGGAAATTTATGATTTGTTGAACTTTATTTACTCCCTCGTGTGTCTGATGACATTTATTACTCTTTTGAATGACCATGGTGAAAAACCCTAAGACCTTGTGAAACTAAAGTCTAATACTAATTTTTTAAATGATGAGAACGAGAATGACTATGAATTACTGAAAAAATATGTGAAATAAGCCAGCAGGTATATAGCATGAGGGACAAATGAAATGAAACCCTACCATCAACTGATCCATGACCTAATCGAGTGCAACTCATCAGAATGGGACACCTAATATGAAATGAAAAAGATAAATTTGATCACTGATGGCAATGTGAAAGCACTAACGCTAACACTTCCCATACGACTTTTATCATGAACCAAAACTAGTCCAAATATTCATTTCCTACTCCCTTGAACACTAGCAACTTTATCACGCTTGCCATATGGTCTCACAGTGGTGGCAGAGGTGGTACGGGCGAAGATGGGGGTGAAGTCGGTGAGGCTGGTGGTGGTGTGGGTGGGGGTGGTATGCGAAAAATCCTCTGCCTTATCAAATTTATTGCACTTCTTGGTGAGACCTTCATAAGCTCTTCCTTGTCCCCTCGTGAAGGTAAAATCAAGGGGCTAGTTTCTAGTTCTGTACTACCTTTGTTTCTGTAAATTCTCCCACTTTGCGTAGCCCCAAATATCAATGTATTCGCATAATTTTCTTTTCACATAGTAGCATTTTAATCGAAGTGTTCAGAGACTTAATAGAACCATTTGTTGGCTTGTTGGGGCTTGACCTAGGTTCAGAGTTAATTAGCCAAACAAATCCTTGTACTACTAGCCCTTTCGGCAACAGTCCGTGGAGCGCGGACTAAGGTCTCACCCAAAGCAGTATGGGGGGATGCTGGAACCAGGTTTCCGCACCCTTGAGATGTATAAGGGGCTGATTTAGTCGAAATGTGAATACTTTCGCACAGGTTACTTCACACACTTTCCTGGCCTGCGAGGCCTTCTCATTTTGGTTATATTCGTCTTCGCGTAGCCCTAACCAGGGCCTATGGGGCTTTCTTGCTGCCAAAGAAGCGATTTGCACTATTTCCCCAAGTCGCACTGCAGATCTTACTTATCTTCTTATGACAGTTAGTTATCTTTGCATAAACAAATACCTTATATTTATATTCACTTACTCATCACATTCATATAAGTTCACACAGTAAATAAACAATAAACTTGCAATTCATACCCGATATACTTCAATGCATAAAACAGGGAAATATACACAGAAATATGGTAAAACTTCTCTTTATTAATACTTCCAATGGTTACAGACTCAACCTACCCTACGCACTCAGCTACAGAGCCTTCTCCTACTCTATGACCCAAAGACATGACTCTACACTTAGACTCATTGCTTCATCGATTGATTTCCCTCTTTCATTATTGTTCTCTTTTACACTTAGAGCCTCTCTCTATTTATACAATCCCATGGTCCACAGACCATGGGTAGATCTCTCAAACCAACATTACATTACAAAAATGAGGGCGGAAAACCCTCTATATCATTTACCATCTTTGCACTCCGCACCCACAAATCACGGAGTCTTTACAATGGACTTAGTCAAAACTTGGGCTTTAAGCCCCAAAACTTTCCTTGGGGGGGATCCCATGCCCAATAGATATTCAATGAAGTAAATGACTCTATGAATCAATCAAATATGACCTTTCCTATCATCAAGGATTCATGCTCACATGAATCACCTAATATAGTGGGGTTACTTATTTGACTCATCATTACATAACATGCCCAAAATTACATAAATGATTTAACCCCAATAATCCATGCTTGACTGAATTTTATAATGATTTACAACATGGTTCTCTGCGTGACCTTTACATCAAGGGACAAATATGACAATTATAACCAGAACTAGAGACCTCAATAATGGGGTAGCAAGACCATGATAGTCATCAAAAACCATCATACACCATATAGGATCCTACAACACGAACATCTTTATCATCATCATGAAGTAAGATAGGGAAATGCAATATCAATATCTAACAACATCAAGATGTGACCAAATATGCAATGCTTTCAAGCATCACCAAGTAGTTGTAGCAATAATATATCAATAACTATCTTCTTGACTTCATGTAACATGCCTTCCTCATATATGAAGAGTTATAATTCATAGGAAACGATATCATTCTCTTGGACCATTATCTTCATGCAAGAAAAATTATCACACCATAAACAACTTCACCAATATGCAACTCAAGTAATCATCCATAAAATCCTTGTCTGCAATTCACCCATTAATTATATCACATGACATAGAGATGTAGTATGTATATAGCTTCTCATCAGTGAGAGAGGCCAAAAATAGTAAACAATGAAATCACCATCATTAATAAATCTTTATTAATAACCCATCTCCTTGATATTATATCATCAAGATGAACATGCTCTATATATGAAGAGTGACAATCCTCAAGAAAAATATCATATGTAGCATAACATATACATGCATCATCACCAAGTGTGTAAACAATGATAATCTTCTAAATCTGACTAGCAACATCATTGGGCAATTTCATATGCATACATAAGCATCATCCATAACTTCACCATATGTAACTTGTGCATTATGACAACATCATAATATGCAGCTTAAGCGATATATAGTCATCATCCAAGACTTCATATGTTTCTTCAACAACAACAATAATACTTCACCAATGATATATTTAATTATTATGAACATCATTATTAAACAAGGAATGCTCAAGAAATCATAAGGCCAACAGTGTACTATTAGAGGCATAGAAACTTCTCCCCCTAAACTTGTGCCAACTATTCACTATCAAGTCTAATCATATCCAACTTCATCAATAAACAAAGCCATTAAAAGTATCAAAGCAGTAATGACATATTGTAGTAACTCATAAACCATCATAAAACAATATCATTTCTAAGTAACATCTGAGAATCATCAACAAACTATAACCAATTAATGTCAGAACCAGAAAGTCAAATAATAACTGATTGAGACATATCAAAAATTCTCCCTAAGTTTGTCCCACTATTTCTTCATCTCAGAGAAACATACACGATTGTCTAGATCAAAACTTGCATATATACATTACCATCCTTCATGAGATACACGTATAGAAAGTAAAATTGTTATACATGAAAATACCTCCTCATCATCTCAGACGAGAATACTATGTTTTTGGTTGAAATGCCCCTATCTCCTAGCCTATATAACACTATAATACAAGTCATGTACCATGAGGATCACATTATCTTAGTCTATAACAAGTTGTCCCCTTCATCTAACTTGTGTTACCGAAATTCTCACTAGGCAAAAAGCTTGAGTTAACTAAGCTTTGACACTCTTTTTCACTTTAGGAAATTCATATGGTGGAATGTGATCTTTAGCTTTTTTATAAATAAGAAAAGAATAAAAAAATGGGAAAGAGCCATAAAGGATGGGGAAGCTTTTTCCTAAGCACACAAACATCTACAAAGAAAAAAAACACTTTTTTTATATGAGGAAACATTGTTCACCCGAAAGATTTTTCCCAAATTGAACTAAAGAGGAAGTTGGGAAATATTCATAGCCTTCATTTTCCTATATATTAGAGGCTTTGATATTGAGAAAGGGATGGGAATTTTTGCATTGTCACACTGCCGAGATCTAACTTGAGAGGGAGAGTTTTGGAGCTAGGAGCTAGGGGAGATGCTGCTGCAACCACATCTGATGGTTGTAAATTTCCTCTAGCTCCTTTAATAATATAGATTGGTTGTTCTTCCTTCCATATACTTCTATTCATTGTTTACTTCTTCTGTTTAACTAATGAATGTGTGGAAGTTTGGTTTATATTTATTTATTCAGTAATATTTAGATATTTATGATAGTTTTGATTATCAAAATATTATGTTGTGAATATTGATTTGTTATCTCTCTTATGTGTAGGACCAAGTTTTGGAGCTATCTAGGAGCACTTCCCAGCTACACTGAAAACTCCAACAAGACTTGCATGCAAGGACTCACATATGCTCCTTCTCATCTTCTTAATATCTGCTCTACATCTTTAAAAGAAGGAAACCTGTGCCTCAATACTGACTTGGGATATTGCTAGTCCTATCTAAAGACACATGGAAAGGGAAACAATGATAAAGCAAGGCAAGTTCTTAGATTTTGCCTCATTAGGAACTCATGAAGGAATTGGCAAGAATGAGCCTCTCTCCATCTATGAATTGGAGGCTTAGTCATTGAAACAAAGGTCGAATGGTTCTTGAAAGTTTGAAGAGATTAAGTATTGTTATGCTGCCAAGAAGTTAAGAGAGAGAGAGAGTGGAGTTGAAGGATCTAGCCAAGATGGTTGTAATTACCCTTCTTCTATTTGATAATATAGATCTATTTATATTTTGTCTACTTGATTGTGTTGATATTGTATTTATTTACATGTTGGTTCGATGGCATGATTGATAAGTAGATTAGATGCATGCTAGTTTATATTCTCCTATATATTAATGCTTTGATTGTTGAGGTTCACATGTTGTGGATATTAGGCTTTGTCCTTTTTATGTGAAGGTTCTAATCTAGGAGCTAGTAGAGAGGCCTTACACTTTTCCACAATTATATCTCCAAAAGGACTACATGATGACTGAGGTAATTATTCTCCTTTCGATTTGTCAATCATAGGTTAATATGAATATATGTATGTTTCTTTGTGATAGTTGTAGTTAATCACAAACAATCTACCTTGGCTCTCAGGAATACCCAAGAGGGTATTTCTTCCACAATCACGCATACAATAAAACCTATAGCATAATTAGCTACTCCACTTGGGAGAATTTTAATTCCCAATTATGTTTTCCCTCTCTTTGATCTTGTATTTACTTGAGTTCCCATCCATTGTTTGCATTCTTAATAATCCAAACTGATCTGAACACTTTTCTTAGACCTAGACCCTCTTGTTTTGAGTTAAACATGTATAACGTTGTCTGTAGTGGATAACAAAGAGTTATAACTTTGTCTAGCCCTTATGCATAGAGTGTTAACACTGCTTGTAACACATTGTATTGGTATGTTAGCTTGCATTAGTACTTATAACCTCTGATTTGTCACTTTTCTAGTGATTTCCACTGCTTGTGTTTTGCTAGTTTGTGTCTTAAGGTATTTGGTGTCTTAGACTATGATTATCATGGCTGCATTCATTGTTTCTTTTAGAATTTAGTTTATCTTGCATTTTATTGCATCTTAAAATAAAAAATAAAAAAATTCATTATCTACTTAATCTACTTGATATTTTGTACATTAGTGTTCATACACGCTGGAGTATTAATGTTTGCATTTTTTTTATGTGCATTGGAACTTGTATTTTGTTTGTTCATTTTGGAAAAGGCATATAATTACCCTCTCTTTGTAGAAATACTTCATTGAATTGAAATTGAAAAGAATATTTTTTGCATAGTTTGAGTTAGATTATCATAAAACTCCATACATTAACACCCCTTCCATAGACATCAATAAAGTACCTTTAAAATCAGTCTCATAATAAAATCAATTATCATCTCTTTTTGAGAATACATGCATATTAGTTTAGGCTAGAGTCTTGGGATAAGTTGTGTGAGTAAACTTCCCAAGACTAAAAAAATGATTCTAGTTTCATTAATGAGAGTAAAATCATACTGCACTCATATCATCCAGGACCACTCCACTCATAAAGGAGTTAAATGAGAGACAAAATTGGAGTGCGAGAGAAGGTAGTCCACCTTTGATTGCATTTCCAATGGGTATTTTGTGTACTGGGAATCCCCTCGGGGATATCAAAGATGAATTGGGAACTCAAGTATCCTACTCACACAATGTATTATCTATGACCATGACCCCCCAATGGTGTTTATGGTTTGAGGTAACCTTACTGGCCAAATGTTTTAGGGATGAACACAATGTGATTGGGACAGGCTACCTTGGTACCTAAATAGATGAACCTACTTTGGTTTTGGTTTTTGGGAGGGTGCTCATCTTCATGAGAGTACTTGGCCCCTTAATATGAGGTTCAGGTGAAGCTCAAGAGTAATCGTAATTGTACATATGGCTGAATCTCTCTTTTAGCCCCTTTAATACTGGGTTTAATCACCAACTAGTTGTGGCTATTAGATAGAGTTATGTTCCCTGTTGCTTGCTAATTTCCTTTAGAGTTTTTTTTTGTTTTTAGGTGTGTGTTGTTTTGTTACCAAGATTTATATGTACATCATTTAAATTAAACTTTTGTAAAATATATTCATTGTGGCTAGCTCAAGTCCTCGTTGTCTATCTTGATACTTGCAAGGCCTTACTCCACTTTCTGTGGAGGAATTTATGGGTGAATCAAATTCCTTCACTACTCAAGGGAGTCAGTCTCTAGTTTCAAACCATGAATCACATCCATACTTACCCAGAGTTTATTCTGTCTGAGGACCCATCTACTGAAGTTCTTGTACCTCCTTGTAATCCTCCACTTGCATAAGCTCTTGGGCCTATCTTGATTTAGGTAACACCCGTAACTTTAATGTCTTTGTTGGTTTCCCCTTTGAACATCCCAATGAATGCTAGTGAGTCAAGTTATTTTGTGGACACCCTTTTTATACTACCATTAAACCTACTTGTCTCAAGTTCTACACATATTATGGGTTATCCTATTGTACAACCTATGGTTCATCTAGGAACCTCAACGACACCTACTTGGGGTGGTGCTCAACATTTTGTTGCCTCAACATCCCCTACTTCTTTCGTGTCAACTCCTGGTGTTCTTTGTCTGATAAATTTCAAAAATCTATTTGGTTAGAATCCATTGCTTGGTTTATCTCCCCCACCACTACAGAGTGGGGGAAATGTTTTTGGTACTTATCCACCCACTGGGGGCATTCTTGCACTGATGCAATTTGTGGTACAATAGGGTCCATATTTGATGGAATATTTTCCTATTTGTGACTACCACATTGGTGGTGGTCTGGTACCTAACTTATCTTATGTGGCCAATGGTGTTCCATTCCCTAGACCCGTTGCATCTCCTTGGGGCTTCCCAAATCAACCATCTGCATATGTTGGGGGAAGCCTCTATCCTCGGGACAACCCATTAGCTGGTAGCCTTCCTCGAGCTAGGGGCATGCCTTATGGCCCGTCACTCTACACGACCCCACCGCTACCTCATGAAGACTACTATCTATGTACCCTACTAGAAACCTGTTAATGGGAGGACATCTTGGTCCCTCTAGTCATTCTGCTCTTCCTTGGTCTGATTCGACTGCACCTACTCCATTTCCTTTCTTGGCTACATTGGACATCCCATATATATACAAGTTGGAAAAGGATCCCATAAACCATAACTTGATTTGGCCTCTAACCTCTCCCAAAAATTTTTCATACATTCCTAAATTTGAAGGAAAGTAGAAAGCACGAGCATTCTTTTTATGGTATTTTTGTTACTTGTTAATCTGAAAAAACTTGAGTTTACTTATTGAGGCTCGTTAAACTTACATGAAGAAGACCGTGCATTATTTTATGGTATTTTTCTTGCTCGTTAATCCGAAAATCCTCAAGTTTAATACTTCAAGCTCATTAAACTTACATGAAGAATCTCCAAGCCTTCTTTTTAGGGATTTTTTCTCGCTTGTAAAATTGAAAAAAACCTGAGTTACTTCTTTAGGCTTGTTAAGATAATATGAAGAAGATATGAGCACGTTATTTTTTGGGACTTTTTCTTGTTCTTAAACTGAAAAACCACTGAGTTACCTTCTTCAAGCTCATAAAAATCCTACGAAGAAGATCTAAGCAATTATTTTTATCTCTTTTTCTCACTCCTTAAACTAAAAAAATATATATCGAGTTTCCTTCATCTGAATCGTTAAAATTTTATGAAGATCTATTAAGTTTTTCTTCATCTTAATCATTAAAATTTCATGAAGAATATCGATTTCTTCTGGTTCCCCTCATACTCATAAAACAATGGGGTGGACATATATTGAGCACAAATTTATCACTTTATCCAGACTCAATGGAATAACTTACAGAAAAGGAGCTATGTCGAGTATACTATTAACCCTTTTGTCACACCCGATCATCAAACATGACAAAGTTATCCCCTTGAAGTTGTATTTATGAGCTTTTTATACTCTCTAAATGTGAAAATACAATTGAGTTTACCCTTTGGACTCATTACACTTAATCATATGGGGAAAATTGGAAGAAAGAATAATCATTGATATCTATATTTGTTAGAACTTTTATGGCAGTAGTCTACCATCCATCCCTTGAACATGGCACTTATCTAGCATATTCCTCTTTTGTCAGCTTTTGTTTGAGCCTTACCATCCTATGAGTTTAGCTTGGTACCCTGATTTCCCTGCATCCTTGTATCCTAACACTCTTTGGTGTTCTTGAGTCTAAGTTGTCTGGTATTTTAGTGTTGTGCCTTCTATTGTTCAAGGGATTGTCTACTATCTATTGGCCTTATCAACCACTATATCATGTGTCCATTTGATCTAAGTTTGTTATCATTGTTGTTCCAAATCACTGCAAATTAAATCACTTTATTACCATTTCATTTCAATTGATGTGGGACTCCATATTTCCCACCTTTGACAGATCCCTTCCTATCGACATCAATAAATTATCTAGGAAGTGGGTGGAGAAACACCACAGTAGCTGTTAGCTTCCTGCTGTAGCAGGTTATTCATATTTCATGATTGACATTTTACAGGCCAAATATGTCTTACTTTGCATGCTGCAATGCTCCATATTTGTTTAACAGTCTCCAAGTGAAGAAGGCTACTCCAAGTCCATTCAATTGCCTTCCAAATTTTGAAAAGTTATCCCGATATCGCCAATTTTCAGTTAAAGGGATGTCCAAACAACTTAATCTTGGTCCCCCTAGGTTTAAGTTTCCTGTTTTAGAATATAGAGAATGTAAATCTGTCCAAACAGCTTAATCTTGGCAGATTCTTAGATAGGTAGAGAAGCAGAGGAGCCCAACAGCTTAATCTGGGCCCTCGGAAGAAATAACGGTATTATGTAGATAGGAAAGCATCAAAAGAAAAATGAATGATGGGTTTGCAAGTCTAAGTGCACCCAAATCAAAAGAAGAAAAAATGCTAGGTAAGTAGGCTGGGTAGGTAGTTCTGAGGTTGCTGAATCCTAATTGCTGATCAGTTCCAGATTTTCAGGTGTCGTCTCATTCAGGACATAATCAGCAGGAAATTCTATGCGAGATACTCAAAAGAGGTATAACTAACTCCCCTTCTTTGCTTTCCCCAATCATCAACTAACTTCCCCAAAAGAGGTCAAGATCTGCTTGATACCTCTTAAGTTCCATCATTTTCATAACACTAGCTTGAGTAAAGATCTGCTTTACTCAAAGCTATTCCATACTTTCTCTAAAGAATGGCTCTACCCTCTTGTAACAGCCTAAGGTCTCCTGAACTTAGCGCTTTCTTACCATCTCCATATTAACCACTAACATTATTATTTAGTTCCCTATATTTTCCCATCCCCCTACTAATATTATGTAAATCATCCCCTATATTAATATCCCTCCCCCTGGTTGAAAAATAACCATAAGTACCCCCGGGAAATTGCTCAGTTTACCTGAAACTTAGCAAGAACCCTTAACCTTCAAACCATCTCCCAGATACAATGGACTCCTTCCAGAGTATAAAATCCCTCTGAGGTAATCGAACCCCTTTCGAAACCTCAAATGCCCTTCATACCCACCTACTTGCTCTTTTCGCCCAAAACTTACACTCCGCAGAACCTAAAAGCCATATTGCATCACAAGATCGCAGTTTCCTCTCCATGCAAGTTATGACCCATCCGTCACCACCCGACACGATATCGCGATATTGACGATCGGCGGTCGCAAGCGCCAAATGTCCAACTCAAGCACCCTCCATTCCCTGCTGATGCGATACCCCGATCGCATCGGAGATAATTCATTGCATTACCTCCAGTATCAGCACCTCACCATGTCATTCTGTACCAGGGACCCACCACAGCTGACGTCATCCGTCATACAGCTAACGTCATGCTGACATCAGCAACCAGAAAGCCGAAACTTCGCGCGGGAAGAAAAATCGCACTTCGGAGCTCCAGAACAAGAAACAGAGGCATCGCGCATCGCTATGGGAAATAGGCCATTTCGGGGAATCTTTGGGGAATCTTTTGATACCTTAGCCCGTTGTGCGCCGAAAAAGCCTGAAAATCGTCCGATCGTGCCAAAGAGATCCGGTTTAAAGATAACAGCAGATCAATGATAGAGTTTAAAGTGTATCAAATCAAATCATCAGGTATCAAGCGTGTCAAAGAGTATCAGTCGACGGCGGAAGCCATCAATGTAACGGCAAAGAATATCAGTGAAAATCTTGAGCAGCGACCCGAAGCAGTAGAACATTTAAGACCTTCCAGCAAATTCAAAGAAAGAGGGTGAAGTCACTTGAAGCCCTCAAATCATAATTATTGCACATTTAACTCACACCAGAGCAGAGCTATAGTTCCCAAAGCACAATCATTCCAGCAGCACCGCATCAAGCCCCCAAGGGCCACATTGTCACCTTTTCTGATTCAGCTGCCCCTAGCGTAGCCAAAAAGATTTACTTGCATTTATTTCCAGCAACACTTAGATTTTTGAAGAGTTTTCTAGCAGACCTGTTTAGGTCAGTTGTAATGAATGTCTTTCCGATATTTTTCTTATAAATACCACCCTGAACAATGTTGTGAGG
>APFE030929913.1:354084-371886 GCA_000404065.3 Pinus taeda
ACCAAGTGGGTGTTCAAAAACAAAATGAATAAAGATGGACAAATCATCAGAAATAAGGCAAGGCTTGTTCGTAAAGGTTATTCACAAATTAAAGGAATTGACTTTGAAGAAACCTTTGCACTAGTAGCTCATGTGGAAGCTATCAGGATGTTCTTGGCATTTTCTTTCTCAAAAGGATTTAAAATCTATCAAATGGACATAAAATCAACATTTTTGAATGGGGACCTCAAGGAAGAAGTCTACATGGAGCAACCAGAAGGGTTTAATCTAGCATAAGGAAAAGACTTTGTTTGTAAGTTGAAAAAGTCACATGGGTTGAAACAAGCTCCTAGAGCTTGGTACGCAAGATTGGATCACTATCTACAACAACAAGGCTTCAAGAAGGGGGTGGCAGGAAGTAATCTCTACATAAATATGAATGAGGATAAGTTACTAGTCACACTTGTCAATGTTGATGATTTGATTTTTGCTAGTAATAATGATGATTTGAGCCATGAGTTTGCTCAAAATATGTCAAAAGAGTTCGATATTTCGATGATAGGAGAGTTATCTTACTTCCTTCGACTACAAGTATCTCAAACCATGGAATGCATGTTCATATCTCAAGCCAAATATATTAAAGACATGCTTAAAACATATGGAATGGAAGACTGTGCACCCATGAGCACACCTATGACCACAGATTGCAAATTAACCAAAGATGATGACTCCCCTCTGGTAGATGCACCTCATTACAGGTCAATAACTGGATCCCTTCTATATTTAACTACTACGAGACACGAAATTATGCAAGCAGTAGGAATGGTGGGAAGATTTCAATCAACTCCTGAATAATCCCATTTATTGTTTGTAAAAAGAATTCTCAGATACTTGAAAGGAACTCCTGATTTCGGTCTTTGGTACCCAAAGAGCTCAACTCTTTCTGTGATTTCATACACCGATTTTGATTGGGCCAGAAGTGTTGATGATTGAAAAAGTACTAATGGAAATGCATTCTTCCTCGGAGATTGTCTAGTATCTTGGCTCAGCAAAAAATAAACATCCATATCACTATCTACAGTTGAAGCCAAGTATATAGCTGTCGTAGATTGTTGTGCTCAAATATTATAGATGAAGGAAGCTCTGAAAGATGTCAACATAGGTACAAATCAACCAATCACCATCTATTATGATAACACAAGTGCTATCAACCTCAGCAAAAATCCAGTGATGCGTTCAAAGACCAAACATATACCAATAAAGTATCATTTCCTTCGTGAACAAGTAGTTGAACAAAACATCATATTGGAATATATCAATACTAAGGAGCAGATAGCTGATATTTTCAAAAAACCTCTTCCTCGAGAAGCATTTGAACATCTTCGTCAAAATATGGGGGTTATTTCTCTAACATCACATTAAGTTGATTCATAAAGATATTGCATGACAGGGGGAGCAGTTCGACAGGGGGATTTCATGTGCACCTTTTTGCCATTAATGTCAAAGGTGGAGAGAAGAATAATATTTCCATCAATGATAAAGGGGGAGATTGTTGATCTAGATTATCGTTGATGTCAATATGGAAATATTCTAGATAGTAAATAATGATGTGAAGAAAAGAGCAGAGCGGATTCGTGAATCAACAGGAGTAGGAAGAGTTCATAAAAAGCCATCAATACAGAGCTATCAAAGTAGAGAATATCAAAAGTCATAGGAGCTATCAGAGTAAAGAATATCAGAGCAAAGCAGGGCTATCAGAGCAGAGAATATCATAGTATTGAAGAGCTATTGGAGCAGTATCGGAAGTCATAGGAATAAAGAGAAACCACAGGAGCGACAAGCCAAGACAATGCAGATCTATTGCATATGACATAAGTAATAAATCATGGGAACCCTTTTGACAGTAACATATGCCAGAAGTAATAAATCATGGGAACCCTTTTGACAGTATGTAATATCGGCAGAAATCATATCAACGGGTTCTATTATATGCCACAGCACAAAACCTTTGATTGCAATTTGATATGTGGACCTGACTACTCCAATAGAACATGCTCTATTGTTATATCACATTTGACAAACCAGAACTGTCACATCAGAAGTTATGTAATGCAAAGGAATGTCACACTCAAAATCTGTGATTGCGATATATGTGGACCCATGAAACCATTACAAAATGTTGTAATACAACATCACATCTACCACATTGGGAGTCCTTTTTAAAGCTATTGTCATATTAAAATGTCAATTGTGATATGTACAATAGACCCGATGGTTCCATTACAATACTCCATAATTGAAAATCGCATCTATCGTATAAAATTTCATATCGCAAGTCATGAAGGGATGTCACAATAAAAATTGCAATTGCGATATAAGGTACGGACCTGGTAGCTCCATAGAATATACCTTTATGTAATATCACATCTAGGTATCATGGAGTTATGCAAATCATAAGGGTTGACACCGTCAGAATGCTGATTTTGATAAGTCTTGTGAACCCGACCGTCAATTGTGATATTAGCTGTGGACCCAACGGATCTAGTGATGATGGTTTAATATTATATCATGCCTATTTCATCGGCAATGCGAATATCGGTGATGTTAAGAGTTGAAAACGCAGACCATTGAAAGTTGTGATTACGATTGATGGCATGGATGTGGGACCTCATTGGGTAATCGAAGGAACAGATGAAGCCAAAGGGAAAATGAGAAAGAAGGAAGTCGAAGTTCCAACGACACTGCTGTGTGGGTTAATATTTTAAATGTTTGAATCTTTGATTATTTAAAAGAGGAGCAGTATAGATTGTAACGGATTTGAACAATTTGGTGAAGCGAAATAAGGTTTGGTCTGCAATTATTTGAATGGAGCAATAGACTACACCAATACTGAATTATTTATGAGTATGATCCTTGGAAGTAAGATATCATGACACTAAGAATAGTGAGAAACAGTCACTCTTGAAGCACTTACCGCGGCAGATAGAACAATGGGTTGAAAAAGAGAATTGTTTTTTTTGTGCCGGAAGTCAAGTGTCTCAAGCATCTATCACAGAGAAGAGATAACAGTTCACTACAAGTAAATTGGAAGAAACAGAGGTAAGCTATAGGTCCAACAGGACTGAAGAAAGAAGGAGGGTAAAACTAAGTCGTAGATCCAGCAGGGTTGGGAGTAAATAATAACTACCAAACATATATAGACAATATATAGCAGAGGATTGGAGCCCTTGGGGTTAGTGCCTTGACAAGACAGGGTTAGTGCCCTAGAGGTTGGAGCCTCACAAAAAGTCCAAGTTGGTGTTTTACAATAGATTGAAGCTTTATATATATTTTGTACCTGATTCAGTGTAAAGATTATATTAATAAAAGCATGTATTCCTATTGTTCATTTTGTGTTCTAAATGTAAATGATTTAACTGGTAAAAATGACAATTGAAAATAAATACTGATTCACCCCCTCACTCTCTCAATATTTCCAACAAATTGGAGGAAAATAGGGAAGAAAGTAACAAGTCAGGGAAAATACATAGGAAAGCAAGTGAAGACACAATTAGAGGAGAAAATCCATTCAGCAGTTTGGAAAGAGAGTCAAGAAACCATGACCAGCCATTAAATGTTTTAACAAGAAGTCACCGTCATCAAAGGAGAAGTGAAAATAGCTCAATGATAGAAGAGTTAAATAAACAAAGCCCCCTACCTCTAATGAAGAAATATAAAAGGTTGAAGAAACAAAATCTTGGTTGTTGGGAATGAAGAAATACTTCAGGTGCATAACTACTCTAAAAACAAGAAAGCCAAAGTAGTTATTGCAGCTTGAAGTGAAAATATAATTTATGGTGGGAGGATTTGAGAAATGTTAATAACATTAGGGAAAAGGAACTGTCATGAAGAACAATTGAGAAATATTTCCAAGAGAAGTATGTTTCCAATAGGTAATATGATACCGAAGTTGAGGAATTCCACAAGCATAAGTTAGGATTGATTACTCTTGATGAGTACACTAACATATTGGAGCCATTAAGGTATGTACCATATATCAAAGATGAGAAAGTGGAGATTCAAAGGAACCTCAGTGGGTACCACAAACTTATCAAGACAAGATTGAGTTTCATGAGCCAATAACATTAGAGGACAATATAAAGCAAGTTAATAATTAGGATACAATTTAATCAATTCATTGAGAGAAGAGGCTTATTCTACAACCCGGTATAAGGGTATGTGTATGGTTTTCCTTTAAAATAAAAATAAAATAAAAAATAAAAAATGTATGAGTAAGATGCATAAATGGTATATTTTCAAAAATATTTCAACAAGAGATTTAAATAAACTATTTGATATTAACTAGTTTATGTCGATATCAACTTGATATATATCTATATATAAAAAAGACTATTAAAATAAAACATTTTAATATTGTATATAAATAATATTTAGTGTGAGTTATTAAGAAAATATTTTAACCACAAGTTGGACATGTTGAAGTTGTAGTTTTACAATTTTTTTTAATAAGAATTGATATTGACATATACTTAAAAATATATTGATGATAAAAAACTATTTTTATTTGTGATAAAGTGTCTCCATGCAAAATTTGTTAAAAAATCGCTGAAAGAATTAATATATTTCACATAAAAGTGTATGCACTAAACACACACACTTTACATTCGGAGATTTACTCTAATATATAGAGTTTCTCAGATCTAACTTATTCCTAATTTAGAAGGAGAGGTTGAAAGAATTTCTCAACCATCTCAAACCAACATCTCAAATATAGGACATAAGCATTAACTCCAACAAAATTAATTCCAACAAAATTAAGTATATATTATATATCACTTAAAAAAATTAGGTATATACCATTAAAAAAACAAGTTTTTATAGTCAAAAGGTTTATTTATCATATATATATATATATATTATATAGCATTCAAAAATACAATTAAACAATGAAAAATAATACATTATATTTTGCACGTGAAAATTAGATCTATGCTTGTTCTACACCCCATTATGAGGGGATGTGTAACTAGGTCTATTCAGTCCATCCATTTTGGATCTATGCTAGTTCTACAACGCATTATGAGGGGATGTTTGTGTTGGAAATAATACTGAGAGGGGGGGGTGAATCAATATTATCACATTAATAAAACTTTTTCATTTTCAAACTCTGATTCATATATGCTACTTCCACAACTTCTTATGATTAAGTTAATTGATCTTCAATGAGTGCATTAGAACATTATCAACCATATTATCAGTTAACAGATGCAGTAACATAGAATAGATAATCACACATAAGGCACACACATGAACACCATGATATAAGGTGGAAACCCAATGCGGGAGAAAACCACCTGCTGCAAGTCATCTCAATCTTCTTCTTATTAAGAAAATCCTTTTACAATATTTGTACTGGTGCAGTCTTATACCAGTATGGGAGCTACAACCCCCTTTGCTCTTGTACTAGCCGATCCATTTACTAGTACGCAGGCTGATACCTGCTACAATGCTCCAAAGATTCCCCTTTGCTTTTGTACTAGCTTAAGTACTAGTACGTAGGCGCCATCCTACAATCTTCTCTCCTCCAGGTACCACTTTTCATCAATTTTCATACTGGTTACACTGAAGCACAACACATAATCTGAAAGGCCACGTTTCATCCAATTTTCATACTGGATCCATAAAAATCAAATGATCATCAAGTACCAGTAAGTTACCCAGATAACCAGATCCACAATAACAGTAAACTAAACCCATAACACCTTATCAATAGAAAAAATCAGTCAACAAAAGATCTTAAGACAGATACGGAATTTCCTTTTCTCTGGCCTGCGTCGCTACGCACTTCACCTTCTGTGGCGTTGCACACCTCCGCAGCTACGCCTTCTGTGGTGCCTCCGCACTGCACCTTCGGTGGCGCCTCTGTGGCGTCTCCTGTGGCGCCTCCGCACTGCGCCTTCTATGGCGCCTCTATGGCATCTCCGCACTGCGCCTTCTGTGGCGCCTCTGTGGCGTCTCCGCACTGCGCCTTCTGTGGCGCCTTCTCACTGCGCCTTCTGTGGCGCCTCTGCACTGCGCCTTCTGTGGCGTCTCTGCACTGCGCCTTCTGTGGTGCCTCTGTGGCATCTCCGCACTGCGCCTTCTGTGGCGCCTCCGTACTTCTGCAGCTGTAGCGCTCGAGAGATCACCCTTCACAGATTCGCTTTCCACTTCACTTTCATATAGATCGAGCTTTTGAAACAACAACCCAATATTTCATATCTTAAGATATTCAACCCAAAAGCATACCCAAGCCAAATGATCTCCTTTGCTTTATATAGGCAAGCTCTTTCTCAAATCATGGACCAATACCACGGGCCAAAACCATAGGATCAAAAACTGTGGGACTAATACCATGAACCAACCATGAAAGTGCGTGAACTTTTCTCCACATGAAATAAACTTTTCTCTGCATGAAATTCCGTGAACTTTCCTCTACATGAAATAAACTTTTCTTTGCATAAAATTCCGTGAACTTTTCTCTACATGAAGTAAACTTTTCTCTACATAAAATTCCGTGAACTTGAAAATAACTTTGTTGCACTATAATTTATCATCTGAGTGATTTGCCATCAAGGACAACACTTTAGCCATAATGCTAACACCAGACACATGGATTCATCATATTTATATAGAAGAGAGATCCAGTCCTATGAGACAGCCACAAAGGAGGATGAACCCTGCTTTAAGGGAAATTGTGAAAGATGAATTGCACAAATTGTTAAATTTAGGGTCCATCTATCCTATCTTGGATAGTTAGTGGGTATCTCCATTGGTTATTGTCCCCAAGAAGAATTGTAAATGGCGAGTGTGTGTGGATTATAGGGAACTAAACAAGGCAACCTTGAAACATCACTTTCCCTTGCCTTCTATAGACCAAGTGTTGGACAATTTAGCAAGAAAAAAACAATTTTCCTTTGTAGATGGGTTCATTGGATACAATCATATTAGGATAGCTCTAGAGGACCAGGAAAAGACTACATTCACATGTCCCTAGGGCACCTATGCATATAGGGTATTACCATTTGGTCTATGCAACGCGGAATCCACATTCCAGTGGGCAGTCCTTGGTATTTTCTCTGATTTTTTTGCATTATTGCGTAGAGTTTTATATGGATGACTTTACAATCATGGGTGATAATTTTGAAGAAGCTTTACAAAATCTTGAGAAATTTTTGTAGAGATGTATAGAAGTTAATCTCTCATTAAGTAATGAAAGATGTTTTATGATTACGAATGAATGTACTATTTTGGGTCGTCATGTTTCTGCTGTAGGAATTAAAGTTGATCTGGTGAAAATTGATGTCATTGCAAAGATGCCCCCACCAACCAATCATAAGGGAGTTCGAAGTTTCCTTGGACATGTATGCTACTATAGAAGTTTTGTTGAAAATTTTACAATGGTAGCCTCTCCATTATTTAAATTATTAACTAAAGAAGTTGAATTTCATTGGGATGATGAGTGTCAAGCTGCATTTGATACACTCAAGGAAAATATATCTTCAGAATCAATCTTGAGAGGCCCAGATTGGAAATTTCCTTTTCACACTTCCACTGATGCCTCTGATTCAGCCATAGGAGAAGTACTAGGACAAAAGGAGGATCCTATAACCCATGTTATTTATTATGTTACAAAAAATTTAACTCTTGTAGAACTGAAGTACACGGTAACTGAAAAAGAATTCGTTGTTGTGATTTATGCTATTAATAAGTTTAGACATTACATCATGGGCTATGAAGTTTTTGTAAACACCGATCACTCTACCATTCGATATCTCATGAATAAACCAATTACTAGTGGCAGGATTACTAGGTGGCTTTTTTTGTTGCAAAAATTTAACATCATAGTATTGGATAGTACTGGAAAGGAAAATCAGGTAGTTGATTTCTTATCTGCACTCAACCATGTAGGTGACAATGTTCCTATTAATGATAGCCTTCTTGATGAAAATTTGTTTTCTATTTCTTTTACAACACCTTGGTTTGCAGACATGGCCAATTACCTTCCTACAGGAAAGTTGTCTCCTTAGTTTTTATCTAATCGGAAAAAGAGAATTATTAGGAAAAGTGTTGATTAGTCTTGGATTAGGGGAGATATTTCTTTCACTGGACCTAATTTGATTATCCGCAGGTAGGTCAGGGAAAATGATATCTATGACATTTTGAGATCTTGTCACAATGAAACATGTGGGGGACATTGGGACATTTTGTAGAGAAGTAGACAACTTACAAGATCCTTTGCTCGGGTTACTATTCACCAAGTCTTTCAAAGATGCAAGAGAATATGTTTGGAAGTGTGACAACTGCTAGAGAATGGGGCAGCCTGTACAATTAGAAGAGATGCCTTTACAGCCATAGGTTCTCATAGAACCTTTTGAGAGGTGGGCTCTTGATTTTGTAGGTCCAATCAACCCTATGTCCAAAGGTTAGAAGTATATTTTAGTTTGTACTGATTATGTTACAAAGTGTGTGGAGGAAAGAGCACTACCTAGAGCAACAGAGAAAACAATGGTAGATTTTCTTTTTTCTCATATTTCTGTAAGAATTCAGGTAACTAGGGAAATATTCACTGATCAAGGTACTCAGTTTGTGTCAAATCTTATGTAGGGAATTGTGCAAAAATATTAGATTACTCATCAGATGTCCACCCCTTATCATCCACAAGCCAATGGGTGAGCGGAATCAACAAATAAGGTGTTGGAGACAATCCTTACCAAGATAGTGCAATTACATAAGAGGGATTGGCTTGACCGACTTCCTGAAGCATTGTGGGCCTATAGGATCACATGGAGAAATAACACTCGTGTTTCTCCATATGAATTAGTGTTTGGAAAGAAATTTTTATTGCCCATTGAATTGCATATCAAAACTTTTATAGTGGCAATATATTTGGGTATTGACCTTGACGAAGCTCAACTGCAAAGGATCCTACAGCTCAATGAGTTGGATGAGATTAGGCAGGATGCTTTTCAGCATACTGACTTGATTCAACAAAAAAGGGCTAAATGGCATGACAGATACATTTAAAAGAAGCAGTTCAAAAAGGGAGACAGGTCATTGTTGTATGATTCAAAATTTAAGAACTTTAAAGGGAAATTTAACACACATTGGTCGGGCCCCTATGAAATTGAGAAAGTCTTTTATAATGGATATGTTTGGGTTAAAACCATTAATGATGGGAATGTTACTTTCTATGTGAATGGGCACAAACTCAAGTTATATTAAAAACCCCAATCCAAGGAGGAGTTTGTGGAAGAAATTGTGAATAAAAGAGAGCTGAGGATGGTGAGAGGGGATCATTCCTTCCACTATCTCTTCCTGATTTGTTGCTGACACAATGATCTCACTTTGTTCCTCCTTATGCTGGGTAAAACATGAGAGGAATGTCTATTGGGTATAGGTTTATTCCTTTTTCTGGGCCCAATGGACTAGTTACGGAAAAGGAGCCCCCTCAGAGTCTTCTTTTCCAAGTATTTTAGACTCTCTAATATTGAAAAATCTGGCGAGCATGGATTGAACTGGGCTCGTTAAAATTATAGGTCAGTAGGTTCTTTAGGATGCTCTCAATAAATTTTATTTTCAGTTAAATATAGATTTATCGTGTTGCACTGATGTGGGATTCCTTAAGGCCCTCCTTCCAACATCAACAATTTATCTAGGTGCAAGATCACAGTCTTATGATGCCTTGAAGCTTGTATGCCCTAATGATAGGCTACCTCGCTAGTAGCAATGGGGAATCACTATGGCTCCTTGACTGCTGGGTCCTAAAAGGGGGTTCGACAATAGCTCATTAATTCACACCCGACATGATGCATCAGGGTACCTTGGTCCTTGCCCTCATTAAAGGTGATGGGCCTTTTATTGGTTAACAAGTAACCTCAATGGCTAGTAATCTAATCAGCTCATTGCACATTCTACATCAACACCTTTATTCATGTGCAACGAACAGTACACAAACGAGGGGGGAGTCTTGATTAATGGTTTTATTTCCTGTAGAAGCTCCGTAAGTCATGGTCTGATTTCCTGCAGAAGCTCCACAAGTCATTGTTCGATTTCCTGCAGAGGTTCTTAAATTCGTGGCTCGATTATCTATAGAAGGATCAGCAATCACAGTTCCATTTCCGGTAGAAGGCTCAGCAGCCCTGGTACCATTTCTTGCAGCGACACCCTAATTTTCTGAAAAACAAAAGCCATAGACAGAGAAATAACTTAAATTATTTAAAGTAATGACATATTTTAATTACTATTCGATGTCATGAATTATGAATTCATATATCTCATTTAACTGTTAAGTGGGTTAGCATCTCAAGGACAAGAATGCGTCATCTGAAGGACTAGACTGTTGGAAGGTATGAAAGGTAAAGTACAACAAGCAACAGGACACTTTGGGTAAACGGTAATTAATGCATTAATTTTTAGCATTTGTATGATTTTTTGGCTATGGTCAACATTAGGGAAAAACACGACCGTAATCTGGTGCATTATGACTCTAGCTCCATGCTTAGTCGCCATGATTCTGACACGACCAATAGATGTACTCCCCATATATTCCTACAGGTCGGATCATGATGACAATCATGATCACAACCTATCTCTCAAAAATCTTGTGCTTTTTTATAACTTTCTATAATAATCCCTCCCTTGTCATGTGAGTCCATTGCGAAGCTTAAACCCAATATTTTCAAAGAATAGCATACACCCTGTCTTCCAATTTTTCACCATGTCAAAATTGCATGCCCCCATCCACTTCGAGCCACAAGGGCTCGAGTTGCTGGAGGTTGACCCTCGCAGTAAGGTGAGATTGGAAAACGTAGGATGGCTGCCATTTTTCCAACGATTCAGCGGCCACAACACAGAAGTCATAAAATCTTTCGCCCTGAATCTGGATGGTTATAAGGTTCAAGTTGCGGATGTCTAATTCAGTTTTACCAAGGGTTTGGTATCCTTATCATGAAGAATTCCATAGCTGGGAGAACGTTGGTTTAAAAACCAGCATTAAAACAAGGGCTTGTGCGCATCTTTCCTCCATAAATAACATTCCGACCTTGACTGGAGTAAGGGAATTTTGTAGGATTTCTTGAAAGGTAACTACAGAAACTTAATTTTTTTCCTACAGAAATAAATAACATGTGAAGATCTCTTTGGACTTTCATTCTTCTTTGACATTCATTTCCTCACCCATTTTCATGACAAGCTGTTAAATTTTCCATATTACTTGAGAATGTCTCTGATGAATATGTCGACAGTTGCCAAGGAGAGCAGGGCCAATTTAGAGGAAAATGTATATCACCATGGGCTGGTGAAAACCATCCTAGTGGAGGTTTTGAAAGACAAGAAGCGGACATGGGAGTAGTTCCTAGCCGAAAATTACTTTGCAAAAAATGAGGATTCTGATTCCTCAGATTCCATGGAGGAAGCACCGATAAAATTTCCGAAGAAAAAGTCACGGATGCGTGGGCTACAAATAAGGGAAAAAGAGGAAGATAAAAACTTTGACCCTTCAGAGTCTATGGAGGAAAAACCAATGGAAAAATGAAAGAAAATGCCACAGACTCATGGGCCACTGGTAAAGAAGGAAGGAAGGGACAACCTTGACTCTTTGAAAACCACCAAGAAGAAGCCTATAGAAAAACCAAAGAAGAAGAAGTCGCAGACCCTTGGGATCAAAACGAAGGAAGAAGATAAGGACAAAGAAGTGGTGGTGACAGGGGAGATTGTGGGCAAACAACCTAAGTCAAAGAATGACACTTCCACATCTACGAAAATATTTACCCAAAAGTCAGGTTGTCCAGCTGGCTATAAAGGATACTACGGATGCAGAATAGTTTCTGGGGACACCAATAAGAATAAGGAGAAACACCATGGCCCACCCAAAGGTGAATATTAGATCGAGTCATTTGAGTTCATTGGCAAAAAAGCAATGTCCTTCTAGGACTACCCTCTGCATGGAAGCAAGAATAACACAGAAAGAGAAAAACAAGCAGAGGAGGACCTCGGGTCCCCTCAATCCCTCCAAGAACATCAGGAAGGGGAAGTAACCCCCAGAAGAGACAGTCTCTACAGGAATTGGAAGAAATAATCACCATGCTCACCATTTTAGAAATACCCCTAAGAAAGGAAAATGAAACCTTGAAAGAGAACAACTTGCGTATACAAAAAGAACATGAGGAGTGGGTCAAGAAAGTGCCTTGAATTATGAAAAAAAGTAGGCTAGGTTTGATCATCTGAAAAATTAGAATGAATTATAGAAGGGTCAAATTCTTGCAGAATCCAGTGTTAACCAGTTGGACAAATTGGTAGAGGTAGCATATGACATGGTTACAGTAGCTGCAACTCAGAATAAGGAATGATTTGCTTTTCTTTTTCTTTTTTGAGGAAGATGCAACATTTTTTCTTGCATAAGGGGCATGTAAGAGGCTAGGTGTGGGGGAGATGTTGGGGCTTGGTTTCGCGCAATTTGGACAACTTTTTCCATAATTTACCTCTCCCATTTTGAACTATCTTTAACTCCTACTATGCCTATTTCAGTTATAATATTTGGGTTTCAGCCAAATGGATGTTGTATGCTAAAGGTATGCAAATTAACATGAAAAGGCATTTTTTACCTTAACTTTAAGTATTCCTTACCGCTAGCTATTGTTTATTTAATTACCATGCCAACTAATCTAGAGTTATTGTGTATATTTGTTTTGATTCGAAAATAGGCCCACATTTCCAATAGACAGTTGTGCGATCCTATTTCCTGCAAACACTCTGGAATTCCTATAGCTGCAGATTTCCTATAACCACCTACATTTCTTGTAGCAACATTGACAGTTAGCTATGTTCCACAAATATCTAAGTCAAATGAGAACATGGCTTTTGTGTGGAAGTTATCACATATGGATGGTGTTCTATTGGTCATTTCATATCTACCAACGACACCACCCAAATTCAAAAGCCTTCTCTCAATGGCTGTTTGGAGGAAAGCTACAACAATGTAACGAATTTCTCTAATCCATTTTTCAGTCATGGATTAGACCAGTATGGCTAAATTTGATATTTTGTAACAAGACTGTTAGCCAATGGCTTAGAATAGTAGTCTTCCTTGCTTTCTAACCATATATGGGCTTCTGTAAATGTGTAAATTATGTTCTAGTTTATATGATAGGGGGTTGTTGCATTGGTTTCAACTAAGACTCTATATCATATTGTACTTGACTGTACCATTTCTAGATTAATAAAATATAATACATTCTACCTATTTTAGGGAGCAAGCTCTTCTAATTTGAAGGGGTTGTGAGTAAGGGAGGGCCCCCTTTGCTCACAAATCCTATAGTTTAGTGCTTACGGATTATATTTTTGTTATGTAATAATATTTTTTTCCTACAGCTAATGCACTCTTTTTTATATACCAGCAACATTTGATTAAATGAACTAGTTTCTTGTTAATGTGTGGATTTCATTTAGTGAGGATTTTATTGATAATGTTGAGTGAATTTCTGAGTTTCCTATAAGTTGATTTCTGTATCTTTTCCTAATCATCATCAACAATCCTAACAGTTGTAGACGGATTTTTTATCTTCTCTATAGCCTTTTTTGCCAGGTGGTTGATGTAGGAAAGAGTCATTAGTTTTGTATGACTGACTAGCTAGATTAATCAACACTCACACTGTTAAGCCTACATATATTTTGCGCAACTTCTCACAAGCTTAGCTATCCTCAGTTGATGATTTATGTTAATCAAATTATAAGGCTATAGTTTGATGTAATAAACATGAATAGAAGGAGGAGGAACAATCTAGTGACGTGGACACCTCTAACATCCATAACACACTAAGAGGCTGAAAATATTCAATGTGAAGTGGGAGGAGAGATGAAATAAGCGAAGCACTCGGAAGGGAAATTAGTCAAACTCAACCACCAGTAAAATTTAAAGATTATGCACTAATGATGAAATCAATGATGTCGTAAAACATTTGAACTTTAAAGAAGCTAATGAGCCTAAAAAATGGAGAGATTCAATGATTGAAGGATATGAATCGATAATGAAAAATGATACTTGGGAATCAACATAATTTCCTGAAAAATTGTACCCACGAGATCCAAATGGCTATTCAAACCAAAACTTAAATATGGTAGAGTGTAGATAAATATAAGGTTATGATAGCTTCAAAAGGATACTCACAAAGAATTGATTATGAATAATATTTTCCACATGTAGCTAAGTTAAATACAATTAGATTGATGATTACTTTAGCTACAGAACATAAATGGAAATTACATCAACTAGATGTTAAGTCTATTATTTTGATTTGGAACTAAAAGAGGAAGTATATCTGGTTTGGTCATAAGGGTTTGTTAAAAAGGGTCAAGAGCACTTTCTTTGCAAATTAAAGAAAGTTTTATGTGGACTAAAACAGGCACTAAGGTCTTGGTATGTGAACACTGATTCGTTATTTCTTCAAAATGGATTTATGAGAAGCAAAAGTGACCATAATCTATATATTAGATCAGATCAAAAGGGGCATGTTATTATGATTACCCTATAGGTTGAGGATATGATTATAATGGACAATGCTTTGAGGTTAACTAATAAATATAAGGGACAATTTTCATAGGTGTTTGAAATGAAAGATAATATTGAATTGCATTACTACTCAACTCCTTAAATATGAAGAGAAGTTGGTCATGAGTTGGTTACACAAAATAAATATACTAGACAAGTACTCAAAAGATTCAAAATGGAACAATGTATGGAAGTATCAATATCATTATAACATAATTCCAAACTCCACGGAAATGATGTGACAAGAGAGGTGGATGGAACATTCTATCTTTAGGTAGTGGTAAGTCTAAACTATGTCACCACAACTAAGATAGACATGGCATATGCAGTTAACATCCTAAGTCAGCTCATGACCAAACCTCTTGAAATCCATTGGAAAGTAGTGAAACATTTCTTTTAGTATCTAAAAGGAATTGATAACTTTGTTATTAAATACAACGATGATTTAAATGTTTATTTCACAGGCTATTTTGATTCAAATTGGGCCAGAAATCCTAATAACAAAATACAGAATTCAGGATATGCATTTAGACATAGGTCCAGGATTGTGACATGGAGTAGTAAGAAACAACCAACGATTTATTTCTCATTAACTAAAGATGAGTACAAATTTTTGTGAAGTGTTTCCTATAAAACATTCTAGTTTAGGCGAGTTCATGAAATTGTGTGAGAAGTACATAAAATTCCTGTTATCGCTCAGGTTGTCGCTAGGATCTTGATAGGGATACGGCCGAGGTAACCACAAAGCAATCTTTGGATTGCAGGTTCTAGCCCACCTACAATCGGAGAGGGCTCTCTCTTTATGATTCAACTTTTGTTGATGATTTTAGGCTAGCTTTCTGGCTTCAAGGGAGTGTTGTTTGAGATTGGTTGGAAGGTGTGATAAGTTTCGAACCATTGGGCATGGAGTCACGGATTGAGGCTTGCGAGCATTTTCTTGGTCACAAGGGGATACGGAGCGGGATAGCCACACAGGATACAATTATCAGTCTGCTGAAAGTATGGAATGAACATCAGGGATGAAAGGCAAAGGAGAATCATTTCATCATGCTAAGAAAGAGGAGAAATGGATGAATGGGATCGAGGAGCAATTATGAATTCCTAAACATGCACTCATATGTGAAAGAAACAGCGTAAACAAGATCATTTAAGTATACATGCTCATAACTATTTCTGAAGAAAACATCGATAAACGCAGAAATTGAACTTAAGGTGTACTGAAACAAATCTTAAGCTATTATTTTTTCCTGCAATTTAGAAGGCGGAGCAGTGGTAAAAAACATAAAAGTAAACAGAGGAGAGAAACACTTATTGGATCATGTAGAAGTGCAGGAATTCCCAGATCATTCCTTGGCCAAGAGAAAACACCAAGTAGTTTCGCAATCCATGCTTTCAGCAATCTTTGATTATGGAAATTATGACAGTTACAGTGCGAGTCTCTGCTCAGAGAAAATGCTGGAAAGGAGACTGACCAACTACTACTACCAACCAACCAACCCCTCACAACATTGTTCAGGGTGGTATTTATAAGCAAAATATCGAAAAGACATCATTACAACCGACCTAAACATGTCTGCTAGAAAACTCTTCAAAAATCTAAGTGTTGCTGGAATTAAATGCAAGTAAATATTTTTGGCTGCGCTAGGGGCAGCTGAATCAGAAAAGGTGACAATGTGGCCCTTGGGGGCTAGATGCGGTGCTGTTGGAATGATTGTGCTTTGGGAACTGCAGTTCTTCTTTGGTGTGAGTTAAATGTGCAATAATTATGATTTGAGAGTTTCAAGTGCCTTTACGCTCTTTCTATGAATTTGCTGGAAGCTTAAATGTTCTCCTGCTTCGGGCTGCTGCTCAAGATTTTCACTGATACTCTTTGCTGCTACATTGATGGCTTCCACCGTCGACTGATACTCTTTGACACGCTTGACGCCTGATGATTTGATCTGATACACTTTAAACACTGTCATTGATTTGCTGTTGTCTTTAAAGCAGATCCCTTTGGCACGATCGGGCGATTTTCGGGCTTTTCGGTGCACAAGGGGCTAATAAATCAAAAGATTCCTCGAAGATTCCTCGAAACGGCCTATTTCCCGTAGCGAAGCGCGTAATCGCGCATCGAAAACTACCTCTGTTTCTTGTTCTGGAGCTCCGAAGTGCGATTTTTCTTTCTGCGTGAAGTTTCGGCTTTGTGGCTGCTGACGTCAGCTGTACGGCAAATGACGTCAACTGTGGTGGGTCCCTGGTACAGGATGACATGATGAGGTGCTGATACTAGAGGTAATGCGATGAACTAGCTCCGATGCGATCGCAATGTCGCATCGGCGATGAACGGAGGGTGCTTAAGTTGGGCATTTGGCGCTTACAACCGCCGACCACCGATATCGTGATATCATGCCAGGTGGTGACGGATGGGTCAGTACTTGCATGGAGAGGAAGGTGCAATCTTGTGATGCGATCTGGCTTTAAGGTTCTGCGGAGTGTAAATTTTTGGCGGAAAGAGTAAGTAGGTGGGTGCGAAGGGCATTTTGAGGTTTCGGAAGGGGTCCGATTACCTGAGAGGGATTTTATACTCTGGAAGGAGTCCATTGTATCTGGGAGATGGTCTGAATGTCAAGGGTTCTTGCTTAGTTTCTGGTAAACAGAGCAATTCCCAGGTGCTTATGGCTATTTTCAACCAGGGGGAGGGATATTACGTAGGGGAAATTTACTCAATATTAATATGGGGACGGGAAAAATAGGGAGCTAAATAATAATGTTAGTGGTTAATATGGAGGTGGTAAGAAAGCGCTAAGTTTCGGAGAGCTTAGGCTGCTACAAGGGGGTAGGACCATTCTTTAGAGAAAGTATGGAACAACTTTGAGTTAAGCAGATCTTTACTCAAGCTAGTGTTATGAAAATGATGGAACTTAAGAGGTGTCAAGTAGATCTTGACCTCTTTTGGGGAAGTTATTTAATGATTGGGGAAAGCAGAGAAGGGGAGTTAGTTATACCTCTTTGAGTTTCTCGCACAAAATTTCTTGCTGATTGTGTCCTGAATGAGATGACACCTGAAAGTTTGGAACTTATTAGCAATTAGGATTAAGCAACCTCAGAACTACCTACCCAGCCTACTTACCTAGCATTTTTTATTCTTTTGATTAGGGTGCACTTAGACTTGCAAACCCATCATTCATTTTTCTTTTGATGCTTTCCTATCTACATGCTACCCTTATTTCTTCCGAGGGCCCAGATTAAGCTGT
>APFE030929941.1:0-13020 GCA_000404065.3 Pinus taeda
GCTGGAAAGAAATACTTTTCTTTCTTGGATGGGTTTAGCGGGTACAACCAGATTAGAATAGCAACAGAAGACCAAGACAAGACTACGTTTACTTGCCCATGGGGAACCTATGCATATAAAGTTTTGCGATTTGGTTTATGCAATGCACCTGCAACTTTTCAAACAGCAGTGCTTGCGATATTTGTTGATCTAGTCCATGAATGTGTAGAGGTGTATATGGATGACTTCATAGTTTATGGAGATACCTATGATGATTGACTCAACAACCTTGAAAAAGTCTTGAAAAGATGTATAGAAACAAATCTGTCATTAAGTAACGAAAAATGCTATATGATGTTAACAGAGGGTATAGTTCTGGGCCACCATATTTCCGCTTCAGGAATTAAGGTGGATCCAGCCAAAATCCAAATCCTAGTTAACCTAATGCCACCTACAACACAAAAGGAGGTAAGAAGTTTCTTGGGCTATGTGGGCTATTACAGACGATTCATTGAAAACTTTAGTAAAATAGCTCAACCTCTGTTTAAACTATTAGCATGAGATGTTGAATTTCAATGGACAAATAGCTGTCAAAATGCTTTTCAAATTTTAAAAGACAAACTATCAGTGGAAACCATACTTCGTGGGCCAAACTGGTCTTTTCCATTTCATATTTCCACTGACGCATCGGATACTGCAATAGGTGCCTCTCTTGGACAGAAAGAAAACTTGTTCAATTATGCAATATACTTTATAAGTAAGAATCTAACACCTGCAGAATTGAACTACACAGTCACAGAAAAAGAAATGTTAGCTGTTATACATGCGGTAAATAAATTCAGGCATTATATAACAGGATATCAAGTTTTCATTCATACAGATCATTCAGCAATAAAATACTTGATGAATAAACCCATCACCAATGGACGAATTACGAGATGGCTCCTGTTACTGCAAGAATTTAATATCACAATACAAGACCGTCCAGGCAAAGAAAATCAAGTGGGTGACTTTCTGTCCCGAATACAATCACCTGACGACCCAAATCTAGTGATAGACAACTTTCCAGATGAACATATGTTTGCCATAACAGTAAAAACCCCTTGGTTTGCAGATATTGCAAATTACTTGTCATCTGGAAAATTTCCAACTCAATTTACTAGCAAGCAAAGAAAGAAAATTGTTAGAGAAAGTTCTAGATATAGCTGGGTGAATGGTGATTTATTTTATACTGGTTCAGATCTAATGATTAGAAAATGTGTGCGTGAAGATGAAATATTGGAGATTCTAAGAGCATGTCATGATGAACCATGTGGTGGTCATTTTGCAGACAAACGAACATCATATAAGGTGCTGCAACTAGGCTATTATTGGCCATCTGTCTTCAGAGATTCTAAGGCATATGTCAAGCAATGTGACAGTTGCCATGAACAGGGAAACCAATCTTATTAGATGAGATGCCGCTCAAACCACAAGTCCTCATTGAGCCATTTGAGCAGTGGGCACTTGACTTTGTTGGACCCATTAATCCACCATCAAATGGAAAAAGGTACATTCTAGTATGCACGGACTATGTTACCAAATGGGCAGAAGCCAAAGTAGTGAGCAGAGCAACAGAAGATACTGTGGTCACCTTCCTCTTTGAAGAAATTTTTGTGAGATGTGGTGTACCTAGACAGACTATAACAGATCAAGGAACACAATTTACATCAAAGCTAGTACGAGATCTGACAGAAAAATACAATATTAAACACAGGAAGTCTACACCATATCATCCTCAAGAAAATGGTCAGGTAGAATCCACAAATAAAGTGCTGGAAAATATCATGACTAAGACAGTACAGCTGAACAGAAAAGATTGGTCTGAAAAGTTAAAGGATGTATTATGGGCCTACAGGATCACATGGAAGAACACAACTGGTTTTAGTCCATACCAGTTAGTCTATGGGAAATAAGCCTTATTGCCGATTGAATTTCAGATACAAACATATAGACTAGCAGCTGAATTGGGAATGGACTTAACTGAAGCACAATAGCAGTGGATCATGGAATTGAGTCAGTTGGATGAGCATCGTCAACAAGCTATAGAACATACAACATTGGTGCAACAACAAAGAATGAAATGGCACGACAGATACATCAAGACAAAGACATTTCACAAGGGCGACTGGGCTTTACTTTTTGACTCCAAATTCAAAGACTTCAAAGCAAAGTTTACGACACACTGGCTTGGTCCATATGAAATTGAAGAACTCTTTGACAGTGGAGCAGTAAAGATCAAGACAATTGACCAGGACCCCACCTCATTTATCGTAAATGGACATAGGCTGAAAGTTTATACTAAGCCTATCAGTACATAAGCATTCATGAAACAACTGGTTGAAGAAAGAGGACTGGAAATTTTAGCTCAGCCATCTTCCAGTTCAAATAATGAATTAAAAAAAAAAAAAAACAAAAAAATGTATATATAAAAAAGAAAAAACAACAAAAGAAAAAAAAACATAAAAAATAATTTGTTTACTGGTGAAAACCAGGCAACTGGCACCATGCAAGCATGAATTCATAGGGGAAAACCAGGGTAACCTGGACTCTATGAATTCTAAATACTTGTTCTCCTGACTCACACAATTTCAATGCAGGGACTCTCCACAATTGACTTGAGGACAAGTCAAACCTTCAGAAAGGGAGAATATTAGGATTTTCACTGAAAAGGCTGAGGTATTACATTGTCCACATTTTGTATTGTCCACACAGAAACCTGAAGCAAACTTGTTGCAGTAGAACCTGAAGGGACCTGAGCTGAGACATTATTACAAAGGGACCTGAAGCAAACTTGTTGCAGCAGAACCAGATCAAAGCCAACACAACATTCCAGAAGCATTGCAGAGGAACCTGAGCTGAGACATTACTACAGAGGGACTTGAATAATTCAAGAAGTGGAGCATGGTGAACAAGGCGCAGCAATAAACATCTACTTTTCATCCATCTACAACATTTTGACTTCATCCCACCTGTACAAACAACATTCAAGGGAGTATATTCATAGCCATTTTGTGCTTGAAATTCAAATTCTTTTTTAGAAACTTTTCGTTTTTTATGTAATTGAAGTTAGTGCCTGAGGATATTCATTAATATCATATACATTTCCTATATTCTATATCCCATATTCCCTTTATACATTTCATTTCATTCATAAACATTCCTCATACATTCCCTATATATATTCCATTTCATTCCCTAGGTATTTTTCTTTAGAAGTGAAGGGACCAAACTAGAACAACTCTTTCACCTGCACATAAACTCAAAGCATTAGTAGGAGGAAATAATTTTAAAAATGACCCCAATGGTCATTTTAAAATTATAAAACTATGTTATAAAAATATGCCCTATATGGAAGTCAAAAATCATTAATATATATATCATAAGTTTATAAATGCGCTAAAGTCATTTCCCAAATGCGCATAAGCTACATGGTATAAGGTATATCTATCAAATGCGCATATCAAAAGGAATATAACATAGTTACAAAGGGCCGAGGGTTATCATAGCAAAGTGTATGGATTGCAAAGGAATGATATATGGTGGAGGCCGTAAGTATTAAAATATGATAGTGGGAGAATGGTATTCAAACAAAAATCATTGCAATCAACAATCATTACAACATAAGCGGAGAATGGTTATACGATGGGTATAACAACAAGCAAATGAAATGAGTCAAAACGGTAAACACCATACAGCACACAGGTACGACTGCACACGGTGTCATGGTGGATTATTGCCTATTGGTTGAAATGTTATGCAGGGATCGTGCGTACAAAACCAGGACTTGACCAATCCTTATGACGCAGTCGGCGACTGGTCAATAGGACGACCATGTAAGCCACGAAATTTAAAAACAACTCAATGGATATACAAGGGTCTGTACAACCCAAAAAGGTCATGAACTGACCGAGCCATTGCACTGATGAAAACAAAAATCCCACCATCGTTTAAACCATCATCTTCATCGCCCATAAGCTCAGCGAAATGGTGTTGCAACAGTGGCTTTGTGAAAAGAAAAGTGAACTGAGTTGAGAGAAATTTAAAGAAGAAACCCGAGATTTACGTGCAGAGGAAGCCGAGTTCTGGAGATAGCAAGGTAAGACTGGAGTGCATTTCGCTCGGCGATTGTGGATATGTATGATAGCTTGTCATTAAACTGATAGATTTTCTGCTTTGCCATCAGTTTGACTGACTGAAGAAAAAGGGATTTGAAGTGCTTGTCTACATTCCACGCACCCAGTGACAGACAGGTAACACTATAAAACCGTGATAACTCCAAGTTAACAGCACTTCTGGATAAATTAATAGATTTTTATGCGTCAATCATGGTATAGAAACAGTGGTTAACCAGGCAGCATTTAAAGTTTGAAGTATTGCATGCATAACACATAGAAGAATTTGAATTAAACATGGAATATGATGCCTTAAACATAGAGAGTTTGTTTAGGAGAGGCAGAGAGCGCCAAAGGTTGTTTATATGAGCGCTTATTGTTTAACTGTTGTTTCATTTAACATTCCTTTTTGCTGTGCGCTATTAGTTGAACACTTGTGCATGCCAATCGAAATATATACCTGTAGTTTGATCAAAACAAAGGCTGGAGTCGGGTTGATGGAGTCATGCTGTAGAATGCGCCGATTTAAAAACAAATGACATGCATTCATGCCCTTGCTGTGCACTTGTGCACTATGATTTCCATTTGTTTATACCATTTACATCAGAACAGAGGATTGAAATACATGGGGACTGGTTGCATAAATGCTGCGTGTAGACCTGAGTGAAGTTTTGACTGCATGAAAATTTAGTTGATGCCGATGATTTGTATTGTCTTGTGTCTTGAGTCCGAGAGCCTTTCTCAAAGTTTTGAAGCCGAGAACTGTTTGTTGAAAGGCCAAGAATTGTACTCTGCGTTTTTTTTAAAAAAAATTCATTTGTGAGCATGATGTTATTCATTTTTTTTGAGGTTGAGCGCATGTGAATAGCCCTCTAAGCTCATAGCTCAGTTGATTAAGGCCGTGTGCAATATTTTG
This sequence comes from Pinus taeda, assembly GCA_000404065.3. NCBI lineage: Eukaryota > Viridiplantae > Streptophyta > Pinopsida > Pinales > Pinaceae > Pinus > Pinus taeda. Next base: position 5,050 of record APFE030929941.1, read on the forward strand.
CCACATTACATAGTCAAATTTTTTTTGGAAAATGATAAATTGGGATTAGGCCGAGAGTATTTTTGAATATATGTTGTTGAGGCCGTGAGCCAAATTCTTCAATTTTTTTGTTTTAAATACACAGTAAATCGTGTTTTTTGAGCTGAGTAAACATGGTTATTGCTGCATGTGCATTTAATTTTCCAAACAAACAGAGATCAGTATATTGACAGAAGATATTCAGGTGTTGTTTATATTAAACAGGGGACTTAACAGTGATTTTGCAAAGGATAACAGAGGCTAAAAAGGACAGAGTTGAGTTGGGTTTGAGGCTGAAGGTAAGCATCTTTGCCTCCTGAATTTCATTTTAAAAGAAACAACAAGTCATAAGTTTTTATTGTTAAAATGAAGTTAGTAACAGTAGAGGCCTATATTGAATGGTTTACAGAAACTATGGCAAACGGAATAGAACCAAAATTTCAAATAGAATGTTGGGGAAAAGAAGCTGTAGAAAAACTATATCAGGCAGGGATGCTAGGTTTCTTACAGAAATTTAATGGCCATTCTGATGAAATCACCAAAGACTTCATAAATAATTTCAGTCAAGATCAGACTCGGGTAGGAGAGATTATTGTCCCGGTAACACAAGAGTACTTGTCTAAAGCCTTAGACTTGCCAATGATAGGGGAGAAGTACCACAAAGGCCTCCACTTCAAAGAGAAAGCTTGGACTTTCTTCTTAGAGAAAAACCGTAAGGGAACGTTTGATAGGACAAAAGGGATACCTACAGAGTGGTTTAATGAACCATGGGGAGAGCTAGTCTTGGTCATTCAAAAATTCTTGACTTGTGATCGTGCATATAGTATTGCTCATTTATACCATGTCAGACTTTTGCAGCACATCAGAGGGGAAGATAGGATTAATCTACCTTACTTCCTAGATAGGAGTCTTGTAAGAATGATTGAAATAGTCAAATAGGAGCACAGGCCTAAAGCAGCACATATATACCATCAAGGATTAATCAAAATCCTAGTGGAATACCAGGTGAGGTCACAGGGTATAGTGTGGAGAGACTTCATGATTAAGAATCATTTTACTGAACAGATTGTTGAAGTACAAAACAAGATAAAACACGAAAACAAGAGCTTGTTGACTTCCCCCTTATATCCAAGAACTAGAGCTAGAAATATGGCCATGAATGAAACTGAAGTATCTGTCATGTCAATTCCTAGGAGGTTTAGGAACAAGAGTCCTATTGATTTAGATAAAGAAGTAGAGGCATATTCTCCCAGAAAACAAGAAGCACATGATATTGAACAGGAAGTCCTTGAGCGAGATTCCACATATGATGATGATGCGACAGCAGCATCATTGATGAAAACAACACAAGACTTTGAGAAGGAAATCAATTTGGCTAAAATCCAAGACTTGACTGATTAGTTAGAAATTAGCAAAATCTTGGAAAAACAATTAACAGAAGAAAGCAAAGCACATAAGAAAGATAATGCTAAGCTGATCAGAACAAATGAGAAATTAAAAGAGGAAGTAGGCAGATTGAAATGAAGAAATGAATTACTGTCTAAGCAAGCATTCAGATGGCTAAAAGACAAAAACATGTGGCAAGCCAAATATGAGAAACAAAAAGTCAAAGCAGCTTTGTTCAGGGACAGGCATGAATCAGGATTTGATTGTTTGAATAGGGAAACAGCTATAGGTACAACATCCACTACAGAAGGCAGAGGTTCCAAGAGGAGCAAGCAAGCATGGGGACATGCTTGAGGATCAGCAATGGAGAGATGTTGGGCCTTAGTTTTGGTCTCATTTTGCTCTAAGAAACTTACCTAACCATCTATTTATCATCCATTTTCACTCCATTCATTCTATTTTAATGTATATTTGATGTCCTTTTAGGTCTTTAGCTTTAATTTGTCAATTTCTAAAGTTTTTATAAAAGTTTGATTTTAAGTGCAAATTTGGCAATTTCAGAAATTCCCGTAATCACTCTATGGTTAATATGGATGCAGGCCACTTGAGAATGAATGGGATACATGAATGAGAAGCTTGGAACCAAGCCACCTATTCTTGGTTCCAACAAAACGAGCAAACGAGCTTTATTAGGCCTATTTGGAGCTAGTCAATGATGACTAGTTATCCAGAAATCCCATCTAAATAGGGCAGTTTTGGGATTCCATGATATTTGTCATATTTCTTGGGATGAGGGTAGCGAATTCAAATTGAATAGATGGATTAGAGTAGATACGTTTGTTAGAGTTAATGTAGATCAAGTTGTTTCATGAGACTCCTTATTTAAAGAGCCACAACTTTGATGGCTCATACATTGACTTATGATACTTTTATGCTGTGATATTTTTGGTTTGAGGAATTAATTGGAAGACTTGTGATATTCTCATTTTTCTGCTCAATGTATGGATGTGTAACTGATTTAAGCTTCTGATATCATCTCTCAAGTGTGCAAGGCAAGGGTGGAGGGCCCCCATCCCAAGCTAAGTACACTTCATTGTTAACTAGTTTTATTTTCTGCAATTTGTTTAATGTAGAACTGGTTTTTCATGGCTTTATTTCAGATTGCTTTATGATTCATGAATGGTATTTGATTGCTTTAGTTGTTAGTTGATTCATCACTTTAATGAATTGAAGAAACACCAGTGTTCAAGTTGAGCATCTCTTCTGCTAAAATGATGAGTTACAACTAGTTTTCTTGATATGCATGCAAGTGGTTTTGTTATGGTTATGAATAAGTGAGATGAATAACTTATGATGAAATACTTTATGAGTCTCTTAAGTTAAGAGCTTCTTTCATTAGCTTATCCATCTCAAATTCTTGATTTTAATCTCTGATTCATTAAGTAATAGTTGAGGCAAAGGTGGACTTCTTGAGTCAAGAACCATCTTAATATTCTTCCTCTACTGTAAACAAGCTGAATTAGAGTTATAGGATGTATTGCTTTTGAATAAATTATCTTTTAAAGTTTGATTATCTCTGATCTTCATACATAGTGAACTTGCCTCAAAGTATAAACAACCCGGATTGATAATAAATACTTGTGTTAGTTTAGGTACATAAATTAGCCCAACAGCTTGACTGGCAGAATTCCGTAATTCTGGAGCCCAGTAGGCTGCTAGACATAACTGCACAATTTTTGGAGGGAAGGCTAGTTGCGCTCCAGAATTACGCAATCTCTTGAGGGAGCTACTTAGCCTGTAGCTAGACCAAGTCTAAAGAAATAACCTGTAAGGGTTATGCAACAAGATTTGTAGACAAGATGTCTTTCTGCAAGAAAATCACTGAAGCTTGTCTACTTGATGAAGCAAGACATGCTACTGTGAAAGGTTGGTAGGAAGGCTCCAAAATGAAGCTAGGGAAAAATTTTTGAGGGTGGTTATAGCCGCTACAATAGAACGATACATAGATACATTTTTTTCAACCATAAAAACCAATAGTCTTATATTATAATATAGATGTTTACGTAACACATAAGTATATATGCCCTAATTATAGGTAGCGACATATATCCTAGAGTTTCTTACATCTCAATAACCAAATAACAAACTCACATCCTATCGATGTGTTTAGATAATTCCAAATTACACAAAAATGAGCAAGATATCAAGTATATATATATATATGAAGATTCAAATCTAGTGATATAGTTCAAGGTCTTCCTAAAGTTGTACGATTGTCAGAAGCTCGTTTGAATAATTCAATATTGATGAATCTAAAAGAAAGTTTTTGAAAATTGGGACCGGGGAATAATGACATATTTCTTGGAAAGTATTTTGGGTTCTTCATCAGCAACTTTGATACTATGGAACAAAAAAAGTTTTTTTTTCCGATTTAAATTTGGCTGTTCGTGGCACTTCAACTATAAGGGTAAGGCAATAGGCTTAGTAAGGGCTCGAACCCACGACTGCAACAGGTGATGTACAAAAGGTTCCACTTTCGTTAGGGCAACTACTTCTCCTTGGCTTGTTAGGTACCCACTTTCCAATCTAGCTATAAGGACAAGCAAGCCCAAGAAAATGTGCAAGAAAGCACCTTATGGTTGAATAAAATTGACTAATCTAGCTTGAGAGTGGCGCAGTGGCCGGATGAATAGGTAGTATATGTTAGAGTCCATTATACCCATCTTTGTTCTTCGGATTTGTAGTTTCCTAGTTGTTGGATGGGAGGTTAGCTTAAACAGTGTTTTCCTTATTCAGTTCATGTGATACATATACCACCATAGAAATAACATGTTGTCTTTTAACCAAAAATTAATAAATTTCCTTCAATATTGTATATGTAGTCCTGAGGCATACTATAACCAATACCCAAGTGTAATTGCTAGAACCATACTGAATATGCATCTATGTAATTTTCCCTTGAAGGTGAAGCATTCCAGATGTATAATAGCAAGAAATAGAGTTCAAAAACACAAATCTAAATGAATACCTTAAAAAAAGTTCTTATCACTCAACACCATCCACCAATATGAAATATCATGTAAGTTAAATTTACCTATATGCTTAAGAATGTTGTTTACAAAGAATGTGTAATAAATATCACCAAAATGATGCTTGAGTCCCTCCTTTGATAGCATGTCTATGACTCCATTCAATTACCAATGAACATGTGTAAAATTCCCCTTTTGGAAAACATCAATAATCACCCTAATTCTCATCATCCAATCAATTAATAGTGGCATATAGAATGATGTATTTGTAAAATCCCACTCCACCACCACTTGAGAATATCCAAACACCTCAAACATCCCAATCTCAATCCTATGAGTACAAAATAAGTTTACTTAGAGGGCCAATACCTCTGCTCGAGTGTACGACCTAGTGCCCCCATTTCGGCTGAAGTGATAATGTGTACCTGGATTAATAGTAATAAAAGCACCACATTCACATATCTCATCACTTGTAGCTCCATCAAAAAACCCATGTGGGGAACTATATGAATTAAATAATGGAATGATATGCCTCACCGATGGTACTCTACCGCCAGTCCCAACTTCTCTGAAATATGCCATAATCAGAATGCATAACCCCGTGATATTTGGTGAGGTGTTCTCAAATATCAATGAGTTGTATCTCATCTATATGCCTCGCATTATGTATAATGGAAGTGGGACATATTCATTATAATTAAGAATCTAATCTCGAAGGAAGTCCCCCACTGTGATGTTATTCCATTCCTCCTGAATATTCAAAAGGTTTAACAAACCAATCCAAATGGATTTGGAAAATGTGCACTATAGAAACTGATGGACCAAATCCTCAAGTGCGTCAAAACAAAATATACATTATCCAAGACCAACGAATCCCCATCGACATAGATTATACCAAGTCAATATCCTATTTTTCCTAACCATCTAACCAAATACCTTAAGCTTACTAGGAACACTCCACTTCCATATTTTCAAGAACCACTAGCAAGAAACCGAGAGAGATAGATAAGGAGAAATGTAATAATAAGCATTCTTAACCAAAAGTCAGTGCCTTGGGGTGCCTCTTCCTCCTTATAGTTACATTTCATTGGGAATTGGGACTAATAGTGATCTCATGAGAGGAAGAGGAGTGAATCGACAATGATTCAATATCAATGTCGGGATGGAGCCTCAAGAGCACAATGTCACTACCAACCGAGTTTGTAGGAGACTTGTCACTAGGATACATACAAAACTATATATTCAAAGAAATTATGTACCCTGAAATGGCCTCCCCATCCCCAAAAGTAGAGCTAAGAATACCTACAAGGCCAAAAAATCTGGAGGCCAAAGGAAATGAGCTTAAAAGGGGGAGAGTGGTAAATAGTGAAGAAACACCCTGCGAATCATTATTTATGACTAAGAAAATGCACAAGGGTTCAATTATATGCTCCCAAACCTAAAAAACCAATAATGCATCTCCATAATCCAAGGGTGTATGCCTAAACTTAGTACCGAAAGAAAATTCAAGAGAGTGTAATGGTTGAAATGATAGAGGAACAGAAGGCATATCCCTAGAATCCAAATTTGATTCTAAATTATAGTCAGAATGTAAAGGATTAATATATGGGATATTAATAAGGATACCTGGGAGAGAAATCCTTCCACCCTGATGTGCATCAACAGGAATAGGAACATACTACAAATAATACCACCCATGTTTGTGAACTGTATCTTGCTTTGAAAAATGGTGAGGAAACTTGAATCTATGAGGAAAATAAACAAGGAGGTGTCCAGTTGCATGACATCTCAGGTTGCAGAAAGGTATTCCTAGATAATAAATGTGTTTCCTAATAGAAAATTCATCCCAAATAAGATCCACCTCTGCAAGAAGTTCATTCGAGAAATCGACTTCAACTAATAAACAGACAATGCGTTTGCCCATATTAACCAAGATCCCCTACTCGAGATAGGAAATCTAGACATGACCCAAAAACCAGAGGAAGACCTATAATTTTTACCTAGACAATCTTCTTACATGGCACCTCTTTATTAGGGTCAAATCCATCATGCCAATGATGCAAGGTAAGAAATTCACGACCTTTAACTTAGGATGTTTCCAAAATATTAAGCTAGGATGTTTCCAAAATATTTGTAGCATCATCAACATGGAGGAATTGGAAAATATTCCAATGATTATAGAGAATGCTAATATAAGGATGGTAATTAAGAATCAGAAACCAATTTTTCTCAACGCATTCCCATATATGCTCTCCATCCATCCTCAAATGCATCCACTTCCTGACCAACACTCATTGCTAAAGACAGACCACATGGTCCAAAAATATGTTAGATCTAAAAAAAGAGCTTATGGACCTTAGAAACCACCTTAATAGGTTTGTTCTTCTACCTGTATTGAAAGAATTTCTTTGGAAGATCCATGCTATCTAGTAAATTATCATGTAGAAACACCTCACCAAATCATACCCCGGAGGCTTGAATAGAATCTAAATGAGTCCTCGATGCACATACAACCAACAAAGTATATCCACATCGCTTAACCTCGATAGTCGCATTAACAAGTTCCTCTTAATCCCCTACAAAACATAGGTTAGGAGGAGGATAGTTACTATACCTACCGAAGATCCAAGGTGTCGTTATGGAAATGGGGTCTAAAAGTTTTGATTTTTTCAGCTCACTTAAAGCCTGAGTTTGAAATCACCATTTTGTTTGTTTCATCAAGAAGATTTTGGTGATATAAGAATTTACATTAGTCCAAACTTCAGATCGTGATATGTGACCATTGAAGTTTTGGAAAATCAGAGAGTGCCACCCCATCGACTTGGACATGTGGCTATACCCCTTGGCTATCCTCTTAGTGCCACATCACAATTGTTTAATCTATAGCTATATCACTTGGCTATCCATGAAATAAGTATTTATGACACAATTTAATAAACATTGACGCATTAACATCCAAGTTGAAAGGCTGACAACAAATACCAAATTCCCTGTTTCCTGGCTTTTGTTACCCAACCTTTCCTTTTATGCGCACTTATCAATGCTCTCGGGTTTGATTATTAGGATGACCTGTTTCGTAGGCCTGCCCCGTGCCAATGCAATAACAGTCGAGCCCATGTGGAGGCCACCATGTCCCAACCCCACTTCATCCTGCTCCTTTTCAATGTGTGTACCACTTTATCCTTTCTGGAAATGGATTCTGATCTCTTTTCATCCCAATGGGGCAATACCTCTGTGCCAACCATCTACATCACCACCTCAATGACACTCCTTGGGTTTTTTCTTCCACCACATCATCCTAGTGCTGAGTTGGCCTAGCCTAACCTTCGGTGAGGTACAACACCACCTCCAGGAGACAAACACCAAAATAGATACTTCTTCAGAAATCGCTCTGACATTTTTCATTTAGATGGGACCATCACAACCAATGCACGATACAACAACCTTTCACATTTATGTTGGGATTTCTTTAACAATTGCTATGACATTTTTCATTTAGACAAGCCCATCAAAACCTAATCTAGGTGGATGTGGGTGG